>BLKR01006135.1:0-64211 GCA_011170035.1 Teleogryllus occipitalis
AATGCGAAATAATATATGCTGTTGCACCACCATTAGTTTTAATCATATTTACAAAAAGAAGAGAAACATATATACGAGACTATAGATGTGTTACTATACCGTAGAGACTGTTTATAGGTTTGTAGACTAAATTATAGATTAATAGAATGATAAATGACTATTTATGTTGAAGTAGTGTAATTTTGAGTTATTTATTGTGTTATTTCCAATCAATTCAACAAAGTTGAGGGTTTAAACTATTAGTAGCAATTAAAATAACATTCTGAGCTAACTCCTACACATAAGAACATTTGAATCTATTAAGGCATATATGCGACTATTTTACTCGTAAATATAATATGTTGTGGTTATTTAACAATACTATGAACTTACCACTTCTCGAAATTGTTGTGAGAATTGTTTTATGATCGGAAAAACACCAACGGTAACTCACCTGCAAAACAAAAGAAAAACATATTAATATTCTGCTTTGTGAGATATACTTCACTAAAAGCTGACATTCCCATAAAAAATACCAACAATTATCAACACCTCGTTGTGAAATAGAGCACAGCCGAGTACAAGTGTTTCCTAAATGTGCGTACGGAACGCATCTTTTCACCGAGAAATGGCTACATACTTGAGGGCACTTGCGACTAATCAGTAGTGCTGTAGAACAATAATTTCTTATGGAGAGTTCTCGTGGGTGGTTGGGTGGCGGTGAGGGCGCCCTTGCCAGTTCCGGTGTGGAGGCGACCCCGTTTCAGAGCCGAGAGTGAAGGTGGGGGGGGCGCCCCTGGCGGATTCGGAACGTGTGACAGCGCTCCCGATGACCCCCCTGAGAAGTATCACTTGGGGGCGGGTTTTGTTTCGCTTGTCCCGACAAAACGTATATTTGCCGCCCCAGATATCACGGCTTGATACGGCAATTAGCAGGTCTGGGAGGAGCCAGTGAGCGTGTGGTTTTTCGTCCGGGTGTATTCTGTGTTCTAATTCCCACTGGAGGGTTCTAGCCCGGTTTCCACGAGTGTCAATAGTAATTTCTGATGCTTTTTTCACTTGAAATAGTCAGAAAGCGGAAGTAAAGTATAACGGGATGAACATGAAAGGGAAGACAGAAAGGATACGATGGTAATCTGCAGAGGAGATGAACTGAAGATTGTTGACAGTGCATGGCCAGACCGGGCAATTGCCAGAGGCCCGTGTCAAGAGACCTGATCATGGAACTGATGGAGAAAAAATTATTAAAAATTCGAATAAGAAATTATAACTCGACAAATTCCTCATCGTCATTTTGTAAGTCGCGATACAGTAGTCAGATATTCCATAAATTTTTCATTTAATTTTTTACCTTAAATGTGATAAGTCATTACTTATTTTACTTATAAAATTAATCACATTAAGCAAACATTAAAATAGGTTCTACTGAAATTCATATTTATTATTTCATATATTTAACAAGTAATTTTATTAAACAGTAACAAAACTCAACACAAATTTTTAGCGTTTTAACATCATTTAGAAATTGGATTATTTGATCATTAAAGACATTTACATCTTTAATTTTCACATATTTTTCATTTTTTCGGGGAGGGGGCTAATTTTAAGTATTGCCCCGAGCCCAAAATAATCTACCTCCGACTCTGGTTGTGGGTGGGATGGGAGCATCTACGAACGACCTCTAGGCTCGATCCCCAAGTGGTTCTTCCTTGGGAAGTTTCCTCATTTTCCCGAGCGCAGCGTGCGTGGCGTAGTCTCTTCCTCTTGTACTCTCTACTCAACCAAGTAATAATTCTAAAATTACATAGGTAATAACTAGGGCCAGGATTTTAATGACAAGTCATATTTTTTCTCAACCTTCGGGTGAACTTTAAAACAATTTATGCACGAACCCAGGTATTTTCGATTATAAAAACGTATTTTTATTGTGCATATAAAGTCATATTTACACCGTTTTATGTAAAAGGTCATACTTTGGCCAAAATTTGGCCCGAAATGCATACATGTGTCATATTTTTAAGAACATAAGAATAAAAAGCTTGAAAATGTGTCTCGCATGACAATGTATCAAGTGATATTGTCACAAATAAACTCAACAATTATACCACAAAGTATTATTCGAAACGTTAGTGAATTTGATCGAAGTGAGTTGGGTCGAGCTCGTAGTCATGTGGGTGACAAAATTGTACAACAAACTACTGCGTGTACAAGCAATTTTTTAAAAATGCTAGTTGGTTCGAAAGACTGCAAACCGCGTGGACCATACTCACAATCTGTTCTTGAGTGAATTTTGCATTTATGTTGTACTTAAAATACCAACAGAAATTTTTAAAAAATAAACTTGTATAGCGTCATACATTATTTTTAAGATCATATTTATACAGGTTTTAGGTCATAAATGCGTTCATATTTCACTGATATTTAGGTCATTAAAATCCGGGCCCTAGTAATAACAAAATGTTCAAAGCTTTTCCGCCAGGATCACTGTTTTTGGCGTATGGTGCTTTATCCTACGCTAGTTTTAAAAGTGTGGCACAGAAAGTGGAACATATCAGACGGTCACGCCCTAAATCTTGGGGAGATGCATGAATTAGATTTCACTTCTGTTATGTTCACATGATTCTTCAGTCTGCGTGGAAAGTGCATGTGCAGTAGCATTACCATTCGACATGATGTCTCAATTTGCATCAAAATATAAAGCGTGAGTCCTTTCCTGTACACCAGAGTTGAAAAAGTTTTCTGGGAGTGCAACTTTCTTCCCCGACTAATTTGCATACGCGCAGTAGGAAAACTCTGATAGAAGAGCCACAGAAAATTATCTTAATTGACTTCTCTGTCAGAAATTATTTTCAAGTCAGATGAATACGTATTTATTTCTTGTGGGTGTAAAAGTGTAATACACTTTTAACAATTAAAAGTGTAATACACTTTTAACTGTGCAATTAATTTAAATAATTATTTCTTTTCAAGAGTAAAACAAATTTCGAAAAATAAGCACAAAAAATAAATACGTATTCATGTAACTTGAAAATAATTTCAAGTTAATTGTAATGTGTTGTAATAAATTAATTGTGTGTTGTAGAGAATGTAGGCCTTTGAATGCGTCACATTTTGAATTCATTTATCCTGTTTTTGATATAATACTCTAGGAGTCAAACTTAGAAATACATACATTTGTACTTCATTTACACATCTACACATATTTACTCAAACCAGTAAGTTACATGATAACTATTCAAGTATTTTCGAACGTGAAATAATAATAATTCTAGTTGCAGTAGTACAATGACTACTTGAGTATGGCCGCCTTTCACCATGGTGAGGTAACGTTGGCAGAATGTGAGCATAAAAGATCCAATCAGATTTTCTGGAGATCATTCCACTCTCCGATTTCTAAATGTCTACCCGAGAGAAAAACGAGATCAAAACCGGTAAACAGTTAAAAGAGTCAGGTGCTGTAATAATGACTTAGATATTATGGAAGAAAGCTAAACAACATTCTGTGACATGATAAAATACAATTACTTTCGGCACTATACTATTAACTATTTGGAGACTCATACTTTGAACTCGTGTATAAAAATAAATTTTCTCTCGAAGATAGTATAAAATATATGAGCGAAGATATAAAATATTAACATTTAAAATGTTCTAAAATCGATCGCTTAAAAGAGAGAAAAGTATGATACAGAAAAAATGAGATAGCTAAATGAAAATACATCTGACTTCTAAATGTACAGAAAATGTGATCCCTTCTTTCCCTTCAAATCGATCCCTTCTTTATTCTCGTGTCAATTCTTCATCTCTCTGTGTCAATTTTTTGAATGGTGTACTATATAGATCTGAAACATTAACTAACCTAATTTTAGCGTCTAAAGATTGTTCTACTTCCGTGTACTATACGACCACCAAATACACGAGGGAAGTGAATACGATTCCAGTAAGTACAGACTCCTTTCTTCACGAGAACGTTAAAGACCTCGAGTCAGCCATTTAGTGGCAACGGCGTTCGTTTTTCCGCTCCGCAATTCCCTTCACTTTAATTCTTTAATTAACTGCACTTTCTCGTTTTGCTTGTTTTCTGAAACACTGCAGGTGCTGCAACTTCAGTTGCACATTCCTGAGATGGCGCGTATTTTAATCCGAGCAAGTAACGACGGCAAGAAAGTGAAGATAGTTTTGCTGGCATTGCTACACAAAAGTGTAAAATGAAAGAATATCATGTTGAATAAAACAGTAGAAGAATTCAAAAGTATATCGTTATAAACATTACAATAGTTCATTAAAAGATATATTTTTATATTTGTATGTAAAGCAGGAACGAAAGAAAAAGAAGCAAGAAGCAAATGTACTCGCAGTATCTACGAAAAAATGTTAATCAGTAAACTGACGGATGTCTAAGAATCTAAAAACCAGCATGGAGGGAAAAAGCCAAGGACAGATGTAAAAGGTGAGAATTACAAATGATTGATTGGCTATTGGCATATGAAGGAGGAACAGCGCCTGGTTGGAGGCAGCTGAGCTGGAGCACCGACGGAGAGGCACCGCGTCTTGTGGCTTTGGGCGACCGCTGCCCGGCGCGGGGGGCCGGGGGCGGGGGCGGGGGCGGAGGGGGCAACGGAAGTGCGCTTCCGCCGTGGGGACTCCCCGCCCACCCCCGCTGGCTCCTTCACTCTGCCCGCCCCTCCTCGCCCTGTCCGCTCTGTCCATTCTGCCCGCCCCCCATTCCCACTTGCCTCGCCCGCCCCTCTCTCTTCACCTGCCCTGACCCGCACCGCCCCTCCGCCACGCCCACGCCCCCCTCCCCTCCTCTCCTCTCCCCGCCCCCTCCCCGCTCCGCCCCATCAGCCCCCATGATTCCATTTTGCGCTAGGGTTTTTGAATGGAACTTCTTTAGAGCTCTCTGATTGGCCAGTGATGGCAGCGCGGGAAAGTGTCAGATACCAGCTCGTCTTGAAAAGTGAATTCTAAGACCTGTGGAACAGCGTTTGTAAGAACATGCATCTTTGTGTTGTTTATCATGGTTTAAATGGATTTTTCGACTACTGCAAGATGTGAAATAAACCACAGATGAGTTGAAACCCGTTATGTGAAAACGTAAATGATTTAAGGTATGGTCACAGAATTGTCTGATAACGCCAGTTAATTCAATTACCAATTTTAAGGCTATTTTGTTTTATCAAAATTAATATAGAACAAATCATTTGAATCAAGTTCTATAACTTAGAAAACGCTCCGACCCCGCCGAACCATGTCTTTTCCATAGGCCCCGCCACGCGCCCCCCCGCCACGCGCCCCCCGCCACGCGCCCCCCGCCACGCGCCCCCGCCACGCGCCTCCCGCCACGCGCCTCCCCGTCACGCGCCCCCCCCGCCACGCGCGCCCCCCGCCACGCGCCCCCCGCCACGCGCCTCCCCCCGCCACGCGCCTTCCCCGCCACGCGCCGCCTCTCCCCCGCCGCGCTCCCCCCCTGCCGCAAGCTCCCCGCCGCGCTCCCCGCCGCGCCTCCTCCCCCGCCCCGCCCCACCCCGCCCCACTCGCGTCCTCCTCGCCACGCTCCGCCTAGCCCCGCCCAGCTCAGCCCCGCTCCGCCCCGCTCCGCCCCTCCCCGCCACGCCCCTCCCCGCCACGCTCCTCCCCGCCACGCTCCTCCCCGCCACGCTCCTCCCCGCCACGCTCCTCCCCGCCACGCTCCTCCCCGCCACGCTCCTCCCCGCCACGCCCCCTCCCGCCACGCGTGGCCGAATGAGAGCGAGACGACGCGACGCGGAGCGCTAACCTCCGCTCTCGCCCAAATACTCGAGCGGCTACGGGCACCCAGCTACGGTAAGGTACGACCCACGAACCATTCAAAGCAGTTTCGAAGGGGGCTTCTTAAGCTGGTCTCATAATAGTAATTGTACCAGGTCAATTGGCAACTTCTGCGGTGGCTCTCCTGCACAAG
Source organism: Teleogryllus occipitalis (assembly GCA_011170035.1). Classification (NCBI taxonomy): domain Eukaryota; kingdom Metazoa; phylum Arthropoda; class Insecta; order Orthoptera; family Gryllidae; genus Teleogryllus; species Teleogryllus occipitalis. The sequence continues at coordinate 5,924 of BLKR01006135.1, forward strand.
GAACTCTGTGGGATCTCCCTTGCCAGAACAACAACCTATACTTTGTTAAAATACGCATTTTCTCTATAAAATTAAGAAGTATAGAAGTATATTTTTAAAAAGACTTTGCATTGCATGTCCATGCTGAAATAGAAAGAATACACTTTAACCGTAGAGAACTTTGATTTCTGTAAGAACATGAATAAAGTGAGATTAATTGTAGAGCCATTTCAATTTCAAGTTGTTTTTCATAGAAGTACTTGCAACAGGATCTTCTTCATAAATAACTGTTTTTTTGATTTACGAATTGCAATGTTTTAATAGCTATTTCTAATTTACTGCAAAGTGATATGATCACCTCGGATGCTATTATAAAGTAGACAATACAAAAAATATTTCGCGGACTGCCTGCCGAGAAAAAACTCGAATGCTGTTCTTTTTACCTCTCAAGAAATCATTGGCAACCGCGTCAGACACGTTGCCGAGTAACATTGCGGTGAGCAAAACGACCAAAGGGTAAACAAGACCAACTATAACGTAGCGTGCAACTATCACCGAACGTTGCAGCAATTAAGTGGTCTTGCGCAAGAGCTGGTTCTTTGCATCGGCGCAAACGCAACAAGTTGGGAAACCGCAGCGCTCGCCGCCCCGCCCCGCTCCCAAATTATCACGGAAGATACGCGGAAGATACTCTAACTTTCATGTAAACACAAACACATTGTTTAGGTGGCAAAGAAAATCAACTACATTTTAAAATATAAAGATGGATGTACATGAAAATCAAAGTCCATATATCTTTAAAAGGATCAAATAAATTGATTTAATTATTACACAATTTTATATTCACTGAACAATCAGGGCAATTGTGTCTTTTAATCAAATTAAAATCTTTGGACAATTACGATTAATGGAAGTCTACACACCATGTTACATATTCAAATGTCTGTAATTTGGATATTTCTCGTATCAGCACATGAAAGTTTTATAGGAAACAAACGTTTTTATATAAACTTCTGGAGGAGCTTAGCCCATTTTGTTAAAATTGTAATTAAAAATGTGTAATATAGATGTCATTAAAAATATTCCCTCTAAGTCATTACTTTATATGAAATATATAATAAAAGAAACGTGCAGACATCTTCTTACACTTTCCCGAAATGTTACCCAGTTTTGATTTTAATTGGAACTGAAAGTTCAATTTCAATTGAAAACTCAATTCAGCGCTTGAGAAATTCTTAAAAACACGGCTAAATTATGAAACAAAAAATTCATTGTTGTAAGAAAGTACACAGAAAGTATTTTTTATATCAACTCCAATGTAATTGTCCCTGAAATGTTGAATTTCTGCCGCCCAAACGCTGATTCCAGACATCGTGCGACGTCGTGACCGGAGGAGGGGTCGGTCGCGGGGCCGCAGATCTGCGTGCGGTCAGGAGTTGAATTGCAAGCGCTCGGGTTTGATTGATTGATTGATTGATTGATTGATTTTTTCGTGGTTCCCGGCAAGTCAACTGCTTTGGTCATTAGTTCCGTTAGTGTAGCGCATGTTTTTTTCTCGTGAGATGGCGGTGATCTTCCCCCGCTGGATGGCGAGATCCGGCGCTGACCTACCGTCGGCCAGAGGGGTTTCCCCCTAACCAGGACTCTCCCACCAGCGGGGCACCACCCCAGTCGGGACAAGCTCTAAGCTCCCGACCGGAATATGCGGTAGTGTAGTGCACATTAGTGTAAGTGTGTGTGTAAGGGGAGAGGATAGGACAAGGAAGAGGAAGGACAGATCGCGCGCGGTCCGTGGCCCGTTTGTTAGGGTACTACTCCGGCATTCGCCTGGTGTTCATCGGAGAAACCACGGAAAACTACCGATCAGAGCAGCCGGCCGCTAGAATTCTCCTCCAGACAGCGGCTGAATTCGACCTAGTAGAAAATCTAGTATCGAAAACCCTGCCGCCGTGGGGAGTGTAACCTAGGACCTCCTGGTCAGAGGCAGTGTGGTGACATCAGTTGATGCACTGAGCCAGCGCTCCCGGTCGGTAGCGTTGGGCGTTGACGGGGTGATGGATAGAGGGGAAGGGGGCGGGGGTGGGGGAAACGCGGAACCGCTAGGCAGCCGCCGCGCTCCACCGCCCTCCGCCTCGCGCTCGCCGGCGGCCACCGCCCACTTCTGCAGGCCAGAGATCACCTCCCAGCAATCATGTTGTATCGGTTTTCATTACAAGCTTTTTATTTCAATTGGCTGGAATAGCGATATTGAAAAAGTGTTCGGTATATTGGAACATATTAACCTACATGAATTTTAATTGAGAAATATTTTTAAAAATGTATGAAGACCACCTAAAATAAACACAACTGAATTTGACAAAATTGAGGAAAAGAAACTTGAGTGAAATTCTCCTGTTTTAGTGTCTTTCAAGTCTGGCCTTTTCATAACATGTTTTTTGAACTAGATACTATGAATGAGAATGAATTCATGGCATAAGAAAAAAGGAATGTACTGCAATGAAACTTTCAGTCGAAATTGCCAGATCGAAACATCGGAAATTGTGATCAAACAATAGCGTCGATCGGAGAAATTAGGACAAACTACCGATGGGAGGAACCACCCAACAGCGGCTGAATTCCACTTATCTATGTACCTAGTGTCGAAAATCCTGCCACAGTGAGATCTCCACTCCTAGAACCTACCAGGCATCAACTGATGTCACTGCAGCGCCTCTGACCGGGAGGTCCTAGGTTCGAGTTCTGACGGCGGCAGGATTATTGAAACTAGCTTTTCAGCTAGGTTCAGTCGCTGTCTGGAGAAGAATTCTAGCGGCCGGCTGCTCTGATCGGTAGTTTTCCATGGTTTCTCCGATCAACACCAGGTGAATGCAGTACCCTACCAAACGGGCCACGGACCGCGCACGATCCGTGGCCCGTTTGGTAGCATCCGCGCTTCCTCTTCCTGGTCCTATCCTCTCCCCTTACACACACACACCCTTACACTAACATGCACTACACTACCACATATTCCGGGAGACCGGTCGGGAGCTTACAGCTTGTCCCGGCTGGAGCGGTGCCCCACTAGTGAGAGAGTCCTGGTTAGTGGGAAACCCCACTAGCCGCCGGTAGGTCAGCGCCGGATCGCGCCATCCAGCGGAGGAACATCACCGCCATCTCCCGAGAAAAAACATGCCCTACACTAACGGGACTAATGCCCAAAGCAATTGACGCGCCCGGAAACACGACAAAACCAATCAATCAACCCCTAGAACCTCCGGAGTTCGGTTACGGTTTCAAAGCGGCAGCCACCAACACCCGCCTTCCCAGAAGCGCTACAACGGGCGAGGCTTGTTAACGGCGGCGCATTCGCGGGGGCTGGGCTGTCGACGGGGTCCAGCTCACACTAAGCCCTGCGCCGGAAGCTCCCTGACCCGCGCCCTCCGATTGTTCGCCTTCCGGTCCCGCGCGCCCGCGCCCGCATTTACGCTCGACCCGCGCCACGTGTGTGTGTGTGTGTGTGTGTGTGTGTGTGTGTGTGTGTGTGTGCGGCGGATGCGCGGCCTAACTGCACCGCGTGCCGCGGCGCGTGGAGAGCGCGCGCTGGAAATACGCGCGGTGACGCGGGCGGTTCCTGCGGACGCGGATTTCCCCCCCCCCTCTCCCCCCTGGGCCCAAAGGGAATTCGCGGGCGATTGCTCTCGCAACGCAATTTCGTTTCGAGTTCCGTTCTGTTTATTGGTCGTGAGTGGGGGAAGTAACGGGGTAAATACGTGATGTATTTTTAATGTCCTTTGTGGTTGGTTAGTTGCTAGTGATTCCGGGCACGTCAACTAACGAGGTCATTAGTCCCGTAAGTATAGTGCATGTTTTTTCATCCATGTGCTCCCTCAGTTATCTTCCCCTGCGGGATGGCAAGCTCCGACGCCGACCTACCGTCGACAAGCGGAGTTTTTCCAACCAGGTATCTCCCACTAGCGGGGCTCCGCCCCAGCCGAGACAAACTCTAAGCTCTCGACCGGTCTCCCGTTATATGTGGTAGTGTAGTGCATGTTAGTGTAAGTGTGTGTGGATAGGACAAAAAATACGAAGGGAAGATCGCGCGCGGTCCGTGGCCCGTTTGTTAGTGTACTGCTCCGGTATTCGCCTGGTGTTGATCGGAGAAGTACCGATCAGAGCAGCCAGCCGCTGGAATTCTCCTCTACATAGCGACTCTAAACGACTTAGCTGACAAGCTAGTGTCAAAAATCTTGCTACCGTCCGTACTGGAACCCAGGACTTCCCAGTCAGAGGCACTGTAGTGACATCTGTTTATGTACTGAGCCACTTCTCCCAGTAAGCCCAATGGGTGTTCGCGGGCGATGGCTCTCGCCTCGTAGCAATGAGCGAATACTATTTCGTTTCGAGTTCCGTTCTGTTAATTGGTCGTGAGTGGGCGAAGTAACGGAGTAAATACGTACATTTTTTATGTCCTTTGTGTTTTCTAACGAGAATGATAAGCAATATAATTTTCTATTGATATTGTTACAAACGTCTACTTTCGACCTTATGTTTCTATATTTGAAACCTTACATTTCACTTCAGTATATTATATTGAATTCACAATTGACAGCATCTCGACTCATGGTCAGGAGCGAAACAAATTAAAGATATTTATGTTTGTTCCGATATTGATGAACTTATCGTTTACCTATATCCTAAGAAATACATGTGAATGGTGTACAGAGTTCATTTTATCTCCTATGTCGATTTTAAAGATATTTTATAAGAAAACAAGTTATATTAACGTTAATTAACTTGAATATGATTGTTCTTGCTGTACGCTTAGAGATCATAAATTATACTATCTAAACATTGTTGCAAAGAATAGTTTTTTCAGGGGTCAGAAGACTGACGGAATAAAACTCAGACTTTCCTGTAAAATATTCACCCTGCGTCATTTCTCATTGTTTGCTCCTCCTGGTTTTTGCCTTGAATTCTGCAGACCATGAATTTCAACAAGTTTCTTGTAACTGATTTCATCTTCTACTTTCCCCTTTTTCATAAAATATTCTTGGGAGAGTACTTTGGCGAAAGTAAGTGGTATTAGGTAGTTTATTCTATTAAATATATACTACAGGACATATTTTGTGTGTTGTAATTCCTTCGACAGGAACAGTGGATGTAAATGTGTTTAATTTTTGGTATTTATTTAGTCAAAAAACAGTAAAATAGTGTATGTGTCGTGTAAGAGAAATCATCTGCGTACGCTTTCTTGATGCGCTACCTAGATGTTGATGCGACATTAAATAACAAAAAAAGATGAAACCTCCTATCAGGAACATCTTCGTACCCCGCTAACTTAACACAAACATTTCCGAAGGTTCTGCCGTGTTCACCTGTGTTTCAGTTTTTTTCTGTGCTAGTATTTAAATCTTATGAAAAGAAACAACGTAAATGAATAATTTTAGTTATCGTTCTAAAATATGTTCACTATATTATAAACTAGGACAAAAAATATCAGCATTTACCACACCCACAAAGTAAAGTAGAGCAAAAGATTAGGGCAGTTTTTTCTCAAATTTATTATTTCTTCCTGACAGAATTGTCTGCATTTAACCAGACAACGAAATAATGTAAGAAACAAAAGAAAGAGGGATTTAGAAAACAACAATCCGAAAAGTCGCAACTCTCCCGTTTTGTTCATGTCTGAGCACCTAAACAAAGAAAGATCAAAGCTTGCGTTTTACGGCGTTCGAGGAATCAGCCGATTTCTTCGGTCGTTACCGAATGCAAATGAGGAAGACAGAATGCGAAGGGGAAGTGGCAACAGCGCATTTGGACGTTGCGCCCGTGGAGGCAGGCTCCTGCCGGACCGCGCTAATCGAGATAACTCGCAAGGAAAAGAGAAGCTGTGGGTCGTTGGTTCTGACGATGCGTGAGGTGCAAGTGAACGAGGTGGAATATAAGAGGAGGCAGTTGACAAAACGTGTTTGATGATGAATATGAACACGCAGAATACGGAAAAACAGAAATGAATATTTTTTTAAGTTTATTATTATTATTATTATTATTATTATTATTATTATTATTATTATTATTATTATTATACAATTATGTCTCTGGATGTTGTCCCAGGATTGAAGTGACCTTACTGGCTTTTGCCAAGTGAAAGCCCTTTCCGATTTTGATTTTGGAGTAGGATATATGTACTAGGCGTGAGTCACACTGCTATCCAGAAACTTCCTAACTATTTTGCATGTGTTGAGGATTGTAGCTTTTTGTAATTCTATATACAATGATTTTGTCAAGTTTAAGTGTTGTAGGCTATTATACAAGGTTTTTGGGATGACTCCATTTGTGGATACAATGATGGGTACCGTGTAAACTTTCTCCATTTTCCATAGCTGTTTTATTTCTATTGCTAGTTCAGTTTATTATTATTATTATTATTATTATTATTATTATTATCCTACGTTTTCTCAGCTATTTTTGCTGGTAAAAATGCTCACCTTCCCCAGAGTTGTTTTGGGGACAGGTTCGGTCACAGAAGAAGAACTTCATCATATATCTGGACTTAAGATAAAAGTTTTCTTACGATATGGGCTGTTTGCAACAAAACTGCGCGCTGTCCCATGTTCAGAACGTTCTTGGGTAGCTTAAGTTCTGTTAAGTTTTTAAGGAAGTTTTTACTGACCAGGCCTTCCGCCGATTTCACGAGTGGGTACATTTGGAAGCATTTAATTTCCAAACATGTTTTAGTTCATAAGATAAGTTTTCATATTTCGAAATTTTTTCTGTTTCTTTCTGTTTGATGTTGTGGGATAATGGTACTGCGATGTCTATTATTACTCCTTCTTTCTTCTTTTTATCTATAATTATAGATAAAAATTAATAATAATTAAATAATAATAATTAAATAATAATAATTAAATAATAATTAAATAATAATAATTAAATAATAATAATTAAATAATAATAATTAAATAATAATAATTAAATAATAATTAAATAATAATAATTAAATAATAATAATAATATTATTTTTCATCTTTCAACTATTAATAGTTAAATTATTGGGAAGTGATTTTGAAACTCAAGAAAGCGTGCGCAGATGATTTACTCCCCCATACGTCACATACAGTTTTTGACTAAATATATAAATATGAACATGCAGAATACGGGGCCGTAAAGAAAAAATGGGAAGTATTGGTTCTCAATATATCCTACAACAAGATCACTATCGCGGACGGAATGTTGCGAAAGTATGAGTACGTTTTCGGCCAAGGCGTTGGTAAGCGATTCTAGTGTGGCAGCCCTGATAATGCTCATGCGCAGAAGGCGATGGATAAGTGATGATAAGGATGGCACCGCTGGGTCATTAGGAATCAAGTTTCAGGTAAAGAAAAATAGTTATTTATGCACAAAGGGCATTATAAGATTGATTGATTGATTTTTTCGTGTTTCCGAGCGCGTCAACTGCTTAGGTCATTAGTCCCGTGAGTGTAGTGCATGTTTTTTTTCTCGGGAGATGGCGGTGATCTTCCCCCGCTGGATGGCGAGATCCGGCGCCGACCTACCGTCGGGTAGTGGGGTTTCCCCCTAACCAGAACTCTCCCACTAGCGGGGCACCGCCCCAGTCGGGACAAGCTCTCAGCTCCCGACCGGTCTCCCGGAATATGTGGTAGTGTAGTGCATGTTAGTGTAAGTGTGTGTGTAAGGGAAGAGGATAGGACAAGGAAGAGGAAGGACAGATCGCGCGCGGTCCGTGGCCCGTTTGGTAGAGTACTGCTCCCGCATTCGCCTGGTGTTGATCGGAGAAACCACGGAAAACTACCGATCAGAGCAGCCGGCCGCTAGAATTCTCCTCCAGACAGCAGCTGAATTCGACCTAGCTGAAAAGCTAGTGTCGAAAATCCTGCCGCCGTCAGGACTCGAACCTAGGACCTCCCGGTTAGTGGCGTTATAAGAGTTCTAAGTGATCGAGCGGTGACAAAATGTCCTCGAGCCAAAAGTCCGAGGGTATTTTTTTGCCCAAGATAATTAAAACCAATTAACGTCCGTGGTATATACATAATTTTATTTTTTACCGAATTTTATTGATTCATATGCACTTATTTACTAATTAACTAGTTGTTAACTTGACTCGGTTTGTCTTTTCATATTTACCTCCCATAATTCCCTCCGTAAGAGAACCTGCAGCAACATTCAACTGTTTTCATATTACCCTCACCACTACGATCCTCTCGATTCAGATAAGTTATGCAATGAATATCGAGCTCCGTATCCAAGGCAACAACAAGCAAACACGTATCAATGAAAAATAAACTATATTTTTCTACTCCCATTGTATAGTTCTGTTGTTTAATGGCTCCAACACGTTGAATAATGATGCTCATTACGATACAGATTTCATTATGATACAGGTTCTTGACCAATCACAGAGAAGCTTACAAACCAAGTATTGAGACTTCATTAATCTTTAAGAATCGTTCTAGTAAATGTTTTGTTCGATTGTGTACATTAAAATTGCATTTAATGTTATATTATGTTCATCATTTTTAGTTTCTTTCATTATCAGTAATTTGTAAGTGGAATATTATATAAAATAAATTGGATCGTAATTTCACTTTGATCCTATTTGACTAGTGGTAGTGGTTAAGGGAACATTTGACTGGCGTTAAGATCAGAACTCATGTGTGTTATATGTTTCTGCCGTGTGTTTCTCCATTAAAACCGGCCAATTATTTAGTTTGAAATGTTTAGAAAATCAGAGAAGAAGTTGGCACCTTCAGACGTGAGAGAAAAGGCGAAAATAGTGAGTCGGAATTATTACTGCAACTTTTGTACTCTCTCTCGCATGCTGACTGGAACACCAAAGCCATCTGAGGCTAGGGTAGCGAGCTGTCCGCTAGGTGGCCTTGGCTGAATCCTGTACGTCAACTGCCACGAAACGATTCAATGTTTAAGTTTAACTTATAAAAGTCGTAGAAAAATTACCGTATGAAACTCGATGTCATGGATATTAATACACTCGTGTGAAGTTTTCGATACTCGCTCGTATCGTAATATCACACTCGTGTATTAATAGCCATCATTACATCATAGTTTCATAATGTGCTATTAATACATTATGTCGCAGAAAAAAATTAAGTTGTAGTTTTTCTGGCGGCGAAATGTAGAGACTGCCACCACGAGAGGGCAGTGCGGTCGCAAGACCTTGCAAGCGTTTTTGGCCGCTTGAGCCGCGTTGCGCTGAAGTCACGCTCTCCTTCGCAGGCTGGTTCTTGTTGCTCCGCTCGTACAATGAATACGGATTAAAGCGCTTGCGGTAGAGCGTTATCAGTGTGTATTATAATTTCTTCTAGTGTACAGCTGAAGGTGAGTCATGTAACGGTTTCTAGAGAAAAACGGAGGTTTGCGTGCAACGTGAGTGATGACGTTTTACAGATGTAATGTTATTCTTTCTTGGAATTCAAGAAAGGTTTCAAGATGTGAAGTTTTGAAATGAGTTCGTAAAATGTAGTTTTGTCGCAAAAAATAATTAATTGAGGTATTAACACAGAATAAAACCAGCTACAATAAAAATGGACACAAAATAGCAATTGAGTAATAAGACACAAAACCAATCAACTACGTCACTTAATAAGAATATATAAGAACATCTTGGATTCGACTCAAGAGTCTAATTCCCAAAGAAGAATAAAAGACAATCATGCAGAAATAACTGAACGTCTTATCTGAAGAGTATATTATTGATACGTAGGCAGACAAAACAAAGGATTGAAGACCCCGCCTAATAGGGGCTCTCAATATCTATTTAGAGAAAATTCATATTAGTTTTTAATGCACAGAAATATTTTCATATTAAATGATTAAATTTCAATGACAGAAATTTAATTGCATATTAATTTTTAGTACCCAACTTCAGTATTTAAATATCATTAAAAAGCGCCAGTTTCATCATACAGTCCTTTCCCATTCATTCGGCACTAGGTCTACTACTCAACTCCTTTGTAGAATGGATTGATCAGCGATGCCGGGAGCGTCAACAGCTAAGGTTATTAGTCCCCAAAGTGGCATGGATGTTACATTCCGTGAGGTGACGGATATCTTCCCCCGATAGATGGCGAGATCGGCGCCAACCTACACGTCGGCTTGCGGAATTTTCCCGAACCAGGTATCTCCCTCTAGACAGGAGACGTCCCAGACTGAAAAACTGAACGCTCCTGATTCGTTTCCTATCATGTTTGGATTGATTGATTGATTTATTCGTGTTTCCTGGCGCGTCAACTGCTTTGGTCATTAGTCCCGTATGTGTAGTGCATGCTTTTCTCGGGAGATGGCGGTGAACTTTCCCAGCTGGATAGCGAGATCCGGCGCCGACCTACCGTCGGCTAGCAGGGTTTCCCTCTAACCAGGACTCTCCCACCAGCGGGGCACCGCCCCAGTCGGGACAAGCTCTAACCTCCCGACCGGTCTCCCGGAATATGTGGCAGTGTAGTACATGTTAGCGTAAGTGTGTGTGTAAGGGGAGAGGATAGGTAAAGGAAGAGGAAGGAAAGATCCCGCGCAGTCGGTGCCCCGTTTGGTAGGGTACTGCTCCGGCATTCGCCAGGTGTTGATCGGAGAAATCACGGAAACCTTCCGACGAGAGCAGCCAGCTGCTAGAATTCTCCTCCAGACAGCGACTGAATTGGACCTAGCTCTGTAGCTAGTCCTTCCACTCTCTGTAGCGCACCCTGAGACCTCCCAGTGAGAGGCACAGCAATGACATCATCCGATGCCCTGAGCCTGGGTTCGTCGTGGGAGCAGCGAAGGCGGTCGCGTGCGCCGCCGCCGCGAAGGCCAATGGGAGCGAGCCGAGAGCGCGCACGCACCCTGCAGGAAGCGGAGTCGGGCGGCCGAGGGCAGCGCTCGGGGCGACGGCCGCGCTGTCAACACAGCGGCCGCCTTCGCCGACACCGCCGCACGCAGCACCAAACCCATCCCCTCCAGCCACGGGTTTTCATCTGCACTTCCAATACACCCATGTGCCAAATAATAGGTATTGGGAGTCTCCGTCCTTTACCAGCCTACAACTCCGAGTTTTCACGCTCCTACGACTAACCGAGTTTTCCCGCTCCTACGTCTAACTCCTAGGTTTGACGCTCCTGCGTCTAACTTCTAGGTTTGACGTTCCTGCGTCTAACTTCTAGGTTTTACGCTTCTGCGTCTAACTTCTAGGTTTTACGCTCATACGTCTAACTCCTAGGTTTTCCGCTCATACGTCTAACTCCTAGGTTTTCCGCTCATACGTCTAACTCCTAGGTTTTACGCTCATACGTCTAACTCCTAGGTTTTACGCTCATACGTCTAACTCCTAGGTTTTCCCGCTCATACGTCTAACTCCTAGGTTTTCCCGCTCATACGTCTAACTCCTAGGTTTTCCCGCTCATACGTCTAACTCGTAGGTTTTCCGCTCATACGTCTAACTCCTAGGTTTTCCGCTCATACGTCTAACTCCTAGGTTTTCCGCACATACGTCTAACTCCTAGGTTTTCCGCTCATACGTCTAACTCCTAGGTTTTCCGCTCATACGTCTAACTCCTAGGTTTTCCGCTCATACGTCTAACTCCTAGGTTTTCCGCTCATACGTCTAACTCCTAGGTTTTCCGCTCATACGTCTAACTCCTAGGTTTTCCGCTCATACGTCTAACTCCTAGTTTTCCTTGCCCCCCTTCCTTTTATACCTCTTGTTTCTTCTCTCTGCTCGTATTTCTCAAGCCTCTTCTACTCCGCCGGCCCTTTCCACTGCCTTTACCTCCAACACTTCCTCCCCTCTCTCGTCTGTAATAGTATTTGTCGTCCTCGTCGCGCCTCGCTCCGTGCGCAATCGCACCGCTTGTGTTTGTGGAGCTCTCCAGCGGCGAAGGACCTCCGTCGCCAAGAGGCCGACGGGGAACAGAGGGGCGGAGAGGGCAGGGCAGGGCCGAGCATGAGGAAGGCGGGGAAGAAGCGGTGGTGGGACGGCAAGGGGACAGAGGCGAGCAGAGGGCAGAGCAGCGACGGGGCTGGGCCAGACCGGGCGGAAGAGTCGATGGCGGGGGGGGCAAGGAGGGGCGAGGAGGGATTGAGGAGGGATTCAGGAGGGATTAAAGAGGGATTACGGATAAATTAAGGAGGGATTAAGGAGGGGCGAGGAAGGGTGTGGAGGGGAGAGGAAGGGGAGAGGAGGGGAGAGTACGGCCGAGCCGGGCCGGGCCAGACCGGTGAGAGGAGGCGGGGGCGGAGCTGCGTGGGAATGGGCGGAGAGGGGCGGGGCTGGGCAGGGCCGGAGAGGCGTGGAGAAGAGGCGGGTGTGGGACATCAAGGAGGGACGTGAGCGGGCGGGGAGAGGTGTGGCTCGGCGGGGCCGAGCCAGGCCAGACCGAGGAGATGAGGCGGGGGCGGAGCGTGGCGGGGGAGGGCTGTGCGGGGAGGGGGTGGGTCACCGCACTCAGAGTGCGGCCCGCCTTCGCTTCTCATCCTCGCCGTGGTAACAGAGCTCTTCGCAGATGACACCGCCATAATGCCAGGCGCCTCGAAGCTCACACGTACACATGACTTCTTTGTGAAGCTCGTTATATCCCTCACAGACTTCCTTCTCTCTCTTGTTTCTTTCTTATTTTCGATTATGTTCGCGTCATTAATAATTTTTCTCTCTTTTTCTTCACCTTTCATCACTATCACTTTCCCTGTCCTTTTCATATCGGGCTGAATTTTTCCTAATTATATGTGCTGTCATTCCGTGCCGACGAGCGCCTCCAAGCCAAATAATCCTCCTACAGTAAACATTTCCTTGCACTAAGCTCTTACGTAGTTAATACATTTTGATACGTGTTTTCCGCTACGCATTTGTACATTGCTGTTTTCTACTAAATATTTCATGAATAATGATATAACTATTAAATAAAGTTCTTTATCAATAAAATGTTATCGAATTTTAGACGTTGTAGATTTTAGATAGATTTTAAATGTTTTTTAATAGATTTTAAATGTTATCGAAAACATCATTATTTATATACAGGAAAAGTATGAGTCAAGTTTGAAATGTTTTGCCTTTCTTCACCACCATGGTCATCTTCCACACGCTTAAAACTGATACAGTTCAAACGAAAGACATACCTTTACTACAGGAGTCTTCTCGATTGTACAACACTACTCCCTCCTTGAAACATCGCAAAAGGCTAGGGACAAACGCCTATGCACATGACTGGATTCGAACGCACGAAGCGACTGAAGCGCTGAGTCAGCCAATGAGTTCCTCAGCCATCCTGGCCGCCTATTGCCACAAGTTCACAGAGAAGAAGAAAACTGAGTTATCCGTTGAAAATTGAAGAACGAAGCGTACGTAGTTATTCATCTTACAGAAGAAGGTAAGTACGTGTATTTACACATCACATGCGATTCAATAAATTAACTTTTCTTTAATCTCGAATTCTCGGTCAATGACCCCCATCTCGATCAGGTTTCTTGTGTAGTTTCCCTCATCTTTCGAGCAAATGCTGAGATGGCCTCATGTTTCGCTTCTGAACATAAATGTAATTTCATTATCTGTGCACGTCTTCTAGAATTCAGTGTGGAATATAGTTATTCAAATTATCGTTCTCCATGTTGTCGCGGCAAGAAGCATTATTCCTTCACAAAGATCATGATGAGAGATAAGAACTCAAATTTATTTGCCGATTTACCCTTCAAAATAGATTTTATTACATCGGAGCGAATACTTTTGTTAACAATCCTTACAAAAAACGTCCATTTTCTTTGTGTATTCAAAATTCAAGTAGCATATGGCGATCACGGAATCACGGAGTGTAGGGATCACGGAATTTTGATAACGTGCATAGAATTCACTTCTCCCCGAAGCACGTCCCACACAGTTTTTCACAGTTTTTGACTTAAATAAATATATAAAAGAAAAGAATTCTAAAGAAATCTCCTTTCCTACAACGTACTTTTAAACAACAGGAAGTGTAGGGATCACGGAATTTTGAAAACGTGCATAGAATTCACTTCTCCCCAAAGCACGTCCCACACAGTTTTTCACAGTTTTCGACTTAAATAAATAAAATAAAAGAAAATAATTCTAAAGAAATCTCCTTTCCTACAACGTACTTTTAAACAACAGGGAGTGTAGGGATCACGGAATTTTGAAAACGTGCATAGAATTCACTTCTCCCCAAAGCACGTCCCACACAGTTTTTGACTTAAATAAATATATAAAAGAAAATAATTCTAAAGAAATCTCCTTTCCTACAACGTACTTTTAAACAACAGGAAGTGTAGGGATCACGGAATTTTGAAAACGTGCATAGAATTCACTTCTCCCCGAAGCACGTCCCACACAGTTTTTCACAGTTTTCGACTTAAATAAATAAAATAAAATAAAATAATTCTAAAAAAATCTTTTTTCCTACAACGTACCATTGAAACAACAGGAAGCTTATTGGCGATTCAAGAAGGAAGCAAGTCTAGGAGTAGGACGGCCGTTCGGTAAGAACATGGAGCAATCTGGCAGGTAATCGCAAGCAACTTTCCTCCCTTTCCAGACCTCTCTCTCCAGTCGACAGCCATTTGCAGGCGCCGGCGCGCGCGCGCCTCTCGCGTCGATTGCCGCAGTCGATTCTCGGTCGATCGCATCCAGGGCAACGCGAGGTCGCTTCCGCACGCGGCGTCCACCGTCACGCTTTCTAGACCTCGCGGCGACCGCGCGCACGCCCGCGCACGATTAGGTTGATTGATTGATTGATTAATTGATTGGTGATTCCGGGCGCGTCAACTGCTAAGGTCATTAATACCTTAAGCGTAGTGTATGCTGATATATCGGGAGTGGTTGTGGTTTTCCCCTGCGGGATGGTGACATTCGAATCCAGGCCATCTGTCGGTTTGATTGATTGATTGATTTTTTCGTGTTTCCGGGCGTTTCAACTGCGTTGGTCATTAGTCCCGTAAGTGTAATGCATATTTGTTTCGCGGGAGATGGCGTTGATCTTCCCCCACTGGATGGCGAGATACGGCGTCGACCTATCGTCGGTTGATTGATTGATTGATTGACTTTTTCGTGTTTCCGAGCGCGTCAACGGCTTTGGTCATTAGTCCTGTAAGTGTAGTGCATGTTTTTTTCGGAAGATGGTGATCTTTCCCCTCCTGGATGGCGAGATCCGGCACCGACCTACCATCGCTTAGTGGGGGTTCCCCCTAAACAGGACTCTCCCACCAACGGGGCACCGCCCCAGCCGGGACAACCTCTAAGCTCCCGACCGGTCTTCCGGAATATGTGGTAGTGTAGTGCATGTTAGTGTAAGTGTGTGTAATGGGAGAGGATAGGACACGGAAGAGGAAGGAAAGATCGCGCGCGGTCCGTGGCCCGTTTGGTAGGGTACTGCTCTGGCATTCGCCTGGCGTTGATCGGAGAAACAACGGAAAACTACCGATCAGAGCAGCCGGCCTCCGGAATTCTCCTCCAGACAGCGACTGAATTTGATCTAGCTGAAAAGCTAGTGTCGAAAATCCTGCCGCCGTCAGGACTCGAACCTAGGACCTCCCGGTCAGAGGCGCTGCATTGACATCAGTTGATGCACTGAGCTACCGCTCCCGGTCCCGATTAGGAATTCGCCGTCGCCTCGATTGATTATTTAGTGATTCCGGGCGTGTTAACTGCTAAGGTCACTAATACGGATCTTGCTAGTTACAGTGAAGAGAATACGTCATGTTCGCTTCATCTCGCTCCTACCCCCAAGGATGGGTATTTAACTAGGACCCGGTATGGGGGACACCGGTAGCTGGGCGGCAAAGTCAGACTACCGGCCCAAAAATGCCAAATACATACATACAATACGATCGCCAAGTTTCAAGCCTCCGGGATATTTTTGCTTCGCTCGCCAGTTTTGGTCCACTTTGAAAGGGCTGCAGCGCCGCTTCCTTTCCTGCTGCGAGCTCGCGCGGCCACCGGCATTTCCGTCCCACTCGCGTGGGCTGCGCGAGCCTTATGCGCTTTAGAAACTCTTATGGAGAGCTCCGGGGAATTAGCCTGGTTTCACCGATTATGCCACGGAAAGGAACGAAGAATGCATTTTGGGGCTACAAGCAGGGCTTGATTTCTGGCGGAATGCGACCGAACGGTGTTCCGGTTCCTCGAAAAAAAGGGGGGGAAGGAAGGAAAGAAAGAAAGAAAGAAAGAAAGAAAGAAAGAAAAAGAAAGAAAGAAAGAAAAAGAAAGTATTAAAGAAAGAAGAAGAAAGTATTAAAGAAAGAAGAAGAAAGTATTAAAGAAAGAAGAAGAAAGAAATAAAGAAAGAAGAAAGAAATAAAGAAAGAAGAAGAAAGAAATAAAGAAAGAAGAAGAAAGAAATAAAGAAAGAAGAAGAAAGAAATAAAGAAAGAAGAAAGAAATAAAGAAAGAAGAAGAAAGAAATAAAGAAAGAAGAAGAAAGAAATAAAGAAAGAAAAAGAAAAAAATAATAAAGAAAACAAGAAAGAAAAGAAATACATGCAACATTGATTTTTACGAACTTTATCATTTTTATCATTGAACTTTATCATTTCTACGAATGTATTTAATTATTAGAAAAAACAATAAAATATCGACTCAATTTTTTAATTTCCTACTATTATCATTGTTTTAATTATTGCTGTCATTTATTACACTTACAGAGCCAGTACTAACACTGTTTCTAATTGCTATTATGTATGATCTATAACTATTAAATTGTATTATAAATATATAATTATTCCTATTACAGTAACAATTAATTTGCGACGTGTTTTTGGTCCCAAAATTTTATAAATAGGGCACTCGATACAAGTATTTCTAAAACGACTTTTCAAGCAAAATAATGTGGTTGTTCTGTCACAGGTATCCCTAAATAAAGCTGTCTGCAAAGTCAAATCACATCATTCCTTTCTCTCTTATCTGATCTATGGTTTAGGTAAGGGTAACACACGTATCAATTTTCAATTCTTTATTGTGCTCTCCATTTGAAAAAAATTTAAGAACGCTTTTGTTTTCTATTAAAAGTTCTTGACGTTTGTAGAATATTTTCACGTTGTAACCCACGAAATTCTATTTGACTAGTGGATAATAAAACATTCATCATATTAAAAAGAAACTACACAGTCTAATGTTCAGGATTGAAAAATAAACTCTTCCTTTCTTACCGATGACGAAGAGAAATGAAATTCTAAAGTATTAAAAATAATTAAACGCTGATGTAAACTAATACTCTCACTACGGAAAACGAAAGAAACAATGAGATAACATTAATTTTTTAAATATAACGTACACTTCGCCAATGTAATTTTGTAAACTTAATTGTAAATGTATCATTCCAAACTCTAAACAGTCAAGTAGATTGCATTGTGATTGCCTAAAGTATAATCAGAAATTGACAAAGGTGTATTCTTTTTGTTTTACGGGAATCAAAGGTCATAATTTTTCAGAAGAAAATTTTGTTTATCATGAAAGTATGCTACACAACACTTTAGTAATAGATCTTTACACGAAACATTCGTAAAACTATTAAGGGAAACGTTGTGTAGCACACGTTCATGAAAAATAAAACATTCTAAAAAATCTTTGACTGGCGGAAAATAAAAGCATACCTGTTTCAATTTTGTATCATCTCGAAGTTATTTACTAATGATCGTCCCAACTTAACAGGCAAAAGTAATGTTATTCTAAAAATGAGCTTTAGAAAAATAATAATCTCCAGGCAACGGTTTACTTTGAACATAATAATACCTCTTGAAAAGAAATGTCGAGATATTAGGTATGTACACAGAAGTACGAATGAAAAGACAATGAGACTTCACAAGCGGTTTTCAAATATCCCAACAATTTCACGAAGCAATGTTCTCACGAGGACCGTTAGCAAATAGATCCCTCTCTTCCTTGTTTGCTGCCATACGCACATTTCCCGAACCGTTTAGCGCCCCGAAGGCCCGACCCAACACCGCACGCGCGGGCGCCAACGGGAACCTGCCAGGCGACTGTTTGCCCGACCCACGCGCACACAGTCGAACCCACGACCCTGCCCGCCAAGCCAGTTTTTGCCATCTACACAGCAACACTTCTAGCGAGTGAGGAAGTGATTGATGATTCCGGACGCGTACACTACTAACGTCATTGGTCCCGTAAGTGTAGTGCATGCTTATCGTGGGAGGGGTCGGTGATCTTCCCCCGCTGGATGGCGAGATCCGGCGCCGACCTACCGTCGGCTAGTGGGGTTTCCCCCTAACCAGGACTCTCCCACCAGCGGGGCACCGCCCCAGCCAGGACAAGCTCTAAGCTCCCGACGAGTGTGTAAGTGTAAGTGTACGTAAGTAAGGGAGACGATGGGACAAGGAAGAGGAAGGAAAGATCGTGCACGGTCCGTGACCCGTTTGTTAGGGTACTGCTCCGGCATTCGCCTGGTGTTGATCGGAGCAACCACGGAAAACTACCGATCAGAGCAGCCGGCCGCTAGAATTCTCCTTCAGACAGCGACTGAATTCGACCTACCTGAAAAGCCAGGGTCGAAAACCCTATCGCCGTCAGGACTCGAACCCTAGGACCTCCCGGTCAGAGGCACTGCAGTGACATCAGTTGATGCACTGAGCTACCTAAGCCGGCGAAAATAAATGCAAGGATAAGAAATGAAATGCCTTAAAAATAAGATCTCGCTCATGAACAACATTTCGAACTTTTCGCACATTTAGACCATTAATCTTGTGCATCTTCAAAGCAAAACAAGTCGGAATGGCATAGCACCCCCTCAACTGACGCCGCTGGAAAGCGTAAGAGGCTGATACATCAAAGAAAATCTTTTTTTGTATACCACCATTATAAACGACCCTTTTCGATAGCCCGAATCGTGCATAATCCAGTATTTTATCGCACGCTACATGACGTCATCGCCATTATTAAACGCGACATGACGTCATCACACATTCAGCCAATAGTAGCGAGAGAATCGTGGGAAGGTAGAAGAAGACGGAACAGCCGACCACCGTTTTCTGGCACGGATGTCAACAATGCCATCTTGAATTTGATTTCCAGAGGGCGTTGGATGTCAAGCACCCGAGACTTCAGAAGAAACTTGTTTCGCGAAATTAAGTTTGATTCTCTTGTAAATTTATAATGCTGTTATACAAAAAAATAGCGTATGCAACTCGTTTATAATGTTGCTTTATTGCATTCGTACAAATTTGAAAACTCGCTCCTAACGTCGCTCGTTTTCAAAACATGTACTCATGCAATAAAGCTTAACATTATAAACTACATTAAAGAAAATCTTTTATCAAGACTGAGTCAAGTACTATATTTCAGAAAGTTTCCGCCCTTTGTGAAGTTTACATTAAGACTTAATGACATTTAAATAAGAATCGTAGACAGTTTTTTACGTGAACCTCATGTTTTCATTCTGGATGCAGACTGATGTGGGTGGTCGACGACTGATGTGGGAAATTGCACTCTTATGCCTGTAAGAACAAAAATGCGTAGCAAAAATATTTTCGTTTGAGAACTTGTACTCTCATGCTTGTAAGAACAAAATACGTGGCAAAATCATTTTCGTTTGGGAAATTGCACTCTTATGTTTGTAACAAAAAAATATGTAGTAAACTAATTTCTTCTGGGAAAATGCACTTTTATGCCGGTAACAAAAAAAATACGAGGCAAAACTATTTTCGTTTGGGAAAATACACTCTCATGCTTGTAAGAACAAAATACGTGGCAAAAACATTTTCGTTTGGAAATTGCACTCTCATGCTTGTAACAAACAAATACGTAGCTAAAGTATTTTCGTTTATTATCTGAAAAAATTGTATTCTTCGATCGGCATTTGAAGTGCTTCGAATTTTGACCTTTTCTCTTCTCTTCCGTTTTATTTCGATTTTCATTTCTTCGGTTTTCTTGCACGTTATTTCGGCCGCCTGGGCGGGTGTGTGCGTTGTCGC
Source organism: Teleogryllus occipitalis (assembly GCA_011170035.1). NCBI lineage: Eukaryota > Metazoa > Arthropoda > Insecta > Orthoptera > Gryllidae > Teleogryllus > Teleogryllus occipitalis. Next base: position 25,814 of record BLKR01006135.1, read on the forward strand.
GTGGGGAGCAAGAGGAGGCGATTGGCTGCGCCAACGCGTCACGAGTCGCCGGGAGACGCAAGGAGAGAGCCCTAATTGGCTCTGTAAATCCAGAGCGCAGCACGTGCGCCAGGTCTGTAGCCGTTTTTCTTTTACCACTTTGCAGACGGCGTAGAAGGTTTCTTGTCCTTCCTCGAGCGGCTTTACTACATTCCTGGGAAAGTTGAAATGGTGAAGCACGATAAATAAGTGGTGCAACGATAAATGTGATATTGCACCTACAGAGTGAAGCATGGCTGAGATATTTCGTGTAAGGTGACATCTGGCACAAACATTCACAGATTAAAAGTGATTCTAATCTAAACTTTTCCTCAGGATAAAATAAATTATTTTCTTTACATCTATCCCTTCCAAATTACAAAGTATGAGACCAAAGAAAATAAACGGTAAATTGAGAGTTTGAATGTCAATAGAAATTACGAATAAATGCACCCGAGTCGTTCATATGACAACAGAAAATCATTTCTTACGACTGATTTTGGAATAAAGCATTAGAAATAAATTTCCAAATTTTCGGCTTAAGGTCCTGAGAGTAAATGACTTTCAGTCCACAGAATTGGTTGATTGTTCGTGATTTCGGCCGCGTCAACTTCTGAGGTCATTAGTGTCGAAAGGGTAGTGCATGCTTTTTCATCGAGAGGTGGCGGTGAGATCCGAACCACTGGATGGCGAGTCCCATCCAGTGATATCCCCCATTGGATGGCGAGATTCGGCGCCGATCTACCGGCGGCTAGCGTTTTTTCCCCAACCAGGTATCGCCCACTAATGGAACACCGCTTCAGCCGGGACAAATTATGTCCCCGACCGGTCTCCCAGCATATGTGGTAGTGTAGTGCATGTTCGTGCAAGTAAATCTAAATCTCCCACCAACGGGGCACCACCACTCTAAGCTCCCGACCGGCTTCCCGGCTTGTGAGGCAGTGCAATGCGTGTTAGTGTGATCGCGCGCGGTCTGTGGCCCGTTTGTTAGGGTATTACTCCGGCATTCACCTGGAGTTGATCGGATAAACCACGGAAAGCTACCGATCAGAGTGTCTGGTCGCTAGAATTCTCCTCCAGACAGCGGCTGAATTCGACCTAGCTGAAAAGCTACAGTCGAAATCCTGCCGCCGTCGGGACTCGAACCTCGGACCTCCACGTCAAAGGCACTGCAGTGACATCAGTTAATGCCCTGAGCCACCGCTCCGTTTCACAGTGAACGTTTCTCTCGCTCACAACACGTGTTTTCTCGTGAGGTCACTGGCATAGCTGGACTCCTTCGTTTGGCCGGCCTGTTCGTCTTCTCTTTTGGGCACCTCGCCATATGCTTTCCCTGGCACTCTTCTCAGACGCCATGGAATCCAAATTACGTATTTTCTGTTTCTTTTTCTGATACAACAGAGTTGTGACGTGTTCTTGAATATTCAACATCGATTTTCTATTTTCTTATGCTAGTAAAATAATGTTCTCAGATTACAAGTTGAGGTATAGACTGCTTATCTACAAAAATAATGTTCATACATTGCTCGAAATAAATACGAAGCATCTCAGATATTGTCCAAATATTGAATTGGATGATTCATAATGAATGTTAATGGATTTATAGGAGCGTCATTTTTAACAGTTGGTGCACAATTTCTGGTTATCATAGCCCCTGGATGCCAATGACTCACCGATTTTTGATGAATCAGGAAACGTAATGAAGGTAGAAGAATAATGTAAACGCATTGAACGAGGGACTCGGTAATCATGCCAGTAAACAATAATGTTCATTCATGAACAACCAAATGAACGTATTTGATTAACGAATAGTGAAACATTGTACCTTAGAAGATACTTTATGCTCCTCAAAATAATTACTTTACTTCTCAAATATTAATTTTAGCATCGATTATAACTAGTTTATGAATAAAATTTGTACTTTTTATTGCTGAGCTCTATTCATATATACTTCGTTGATTTCTTAATTGACACATTAATGGATCCTCAAAATTCAGAACAGTTTGGAGATTACGTCCAATGTTAGTCTGTGAAGCAAATGTTAGTTCATATTCATTTTGTTGTAAATGCCCAAATATTTCCACACGGCACGAGAAACTATATTCTTAGGTGCATTTGTAAAGTAAAATATTCCAATGCAATTTGCATCTATTTTCGGTCTCCACAAGGAATTCGAGGAAGGCGGTCATTAAGGGAGTTCACTGTAATTTTCAATTCCTTAACAATGCTGGGTATTTCTGCGTGATGTATTCTCCTGTCCCCAGAGGCAGGGGTAATTTTCCAATGAAACGCGCGGAACCACTCAACAGTTCGCAAAGGGACGCGTGGTGTTGAGCGGTCCACAGCAGATGTTTATAATTTCGTAGTTAAGAGTTCGTTTTAGCTTCGAAGTGGTTGTAATAGGTAATAGTTCAACACTCTATATATTGTTTACAATTTTCATATTGGTGAATAACTTTAACGAACGTGAAACATACTCTTTTCCTTCGGTGTTCTTGACGGTTTGTGCATTCTTTCTGAGTTACGTTTCTTGACAAAAGATGAGAGACATGTGCGTGTATTGTCTCAATATTTTGATATCACGAACTGAATGGCGATCTTCACATCAATTTTTTTACGTTTTGCAGTGTCCTCTTCATTGTTTCATCAACATAGAAAGCATTTCTCATATCAGGTGTAGAATTATGATATTATTCTAAGAGCTACTAATTAATATTGCAAATTGAAATATTTTTCCGTTCATTATAAAAATTTTGTTCGTAAAGATATCAGCGTTGCACTCTCTGTTAGCAAAAGTTATATATTTTACCATATTTCTACTATTTACAACACGCAAGCATCTTGATCTATGTTGGACCGCCAGCTGCCAGGAGATATTGTGAACATCGATAGTGCTAATAAATAATGCTCGTGATTGATTTCAGGCATCAGGCTCGTACCTACAGTAACGGCAGCGTATAAGCGACTCTGACAGATCTCTCGCCACGTGCTGTGGTACGTCGCTCGCCACGCGCTGCGATGAGTGGCAACGCTGAATCCTGGCTATGAGAAAGAAAACAAATCCTCGAAAGCTGATTGCTTCAGAGCTTCATTGCTTCTTTCTCATAGCCAGGATTCAGCGTTGCCGCTCATCGCACTCACAGGAAGTTCCGGAGGGGATAAGGTTCCGCTTAGGCGAAAGTTATGAACGTGATATCAAAGACGAGTCTTAGCCACTCAGAAAGGATTAATGTTTTGGGTAATGTAATTTATCTGTGATGTAAGTTTAATGTAATTTATCTAGTAGGAAAATGGATCACGGGATCGGTCAATTAATGGATTACACTAGTTTGCCAACGTTTCGGAATATTTTATTCCATCATCAGGGCTAACAACCAAAAACACAATCACAATAAATAAGGACAAACTCTTCTGAACAACAACATACAAAAACCATGTTGATGTTCAGAATGTTCAGAGATGTTGTTCAGAAGAGTTTGTCCTTATTTATTGTGATTGTGTTTTTTTGTTTGTTAGCCCTGATGATGGAATAAAATATTCCGAAACGTTGGCAAACTAGTGTAATCCATTAATTGACCGATCCCGTGATCCATTTTCCTACTACTTATTAACGGTCGTGATTTCTACAATGTAATTTATCTGTGATGTAGGTGGTGCCATGTGTATGGTAAAGTGTGGCCACAGTACATTGAACTGTCAGAGACGCGTATATATATTGATTGATTGATTGTTGATTCCGGGCGCGTCAACTACTGATTTTTCATCGGGAGGTGGCGGTGATCCTCTGGACGGCGAGATCCGGCGCCTATTTACCGTCGACTAGTGGGGTTTTTCCCAGGTATCGCCCACCAGCGGGACACCGCCTCAACCGGGACAAGTTCTAAGTCCCCGGTCTCCCGGCATGTGTAATAATGTCGTGCATGTTCTTGTAAGTGTGTGTGTGTAAGGGGTGAGGATAGAACAATGAAGAGGAAGGAAAGATCGCACGCAGTCCGTGACCCGTTTGGTAGTATACTGCTCCGGCATTCAGCTGGTGTTGATTGGAGAAACCACGGAAAACAACCCATTAGAGCAGCCGACCGCTAGACTTCTTCTCAGACAGCGAATGAATTCGTTCTAGCTGAAAAGGTAGTGTCTAAAATCCTGCCGCCGTGGGGAGTGGGAACCTAGGACCTCCCGGTCAGAGGCGCTGCAGTGACATCAGCTGACGCACCGCGCCACCGCTCCCGGTAGAGCTGCTCGTAGGCTGCCGGTGGGAGTATTTCTGCCTGCGCGTTGTTTTCGGTCGCCCGGTGCGCGCGGGGCGAAGTTCCCGCGTGGGTGGGGGGAGGGGGAGGGGCCCCGCCAAGGGCGATGGGCGCCCTGACGCCCCCGGATGCGGCGCGCGCCGCGCGGAACGCCCCCGCCCTCCCCCGCCCGCCCCCGCCCCCGCCACGCCAAGGAGGCCACGGCCGCCCGCCCCCCTCCACCCAGCGCGTGCAGCGATGGCTCCGCCGCCATCTCTTGCGCAGGAATCAGACACGAGATAAGGTCACTTCATGAACAAATTCAGTTTCCAGTTGGGTTTTAAAAGGAAGTGCTATTACGTTTAAACTGCCCTCGGTGGGTCGTTGGTTGGTTGGTTGGTTGGTTGGTGATTCCGGGCGCGTCAACAGCTTAGGTCATTAGTCCCGTAGGTGTAGTGCGTGGTTTTTCCTCGGGATATCGCGGTGATCTTCCCCCGCTGGATGGCGAGATCCGGCGGCGACCTACCGTCAGCTAGTGGGGTTACCTCCTAACCAGGACTCTCCCACCAGCGGGGCACCGCCCCAGTCGGGACAAACTCTTAGCTCCCGACCGGTCTCTCGGAATATGTGGTAGTATCGTGCATGTTAGTGTAAGTGTGTGTGTGTAAGGGGAGAGGATAGGACAAGGAATAGGAAGAAAACATAGCATGTGGTCCGTGGCCCGTTTATTAGGGTACTACTTCGGCATTCACCTGGTGTTTATCGGACAAACCATGGAATGACAAACCATGGGCATGTTTTTTTCTCGGGAGATGGCGGTGGTGTTCCCCCGCTGGATAGCGAGATCCGGCGCCGACCTACCGTCGGCTACTGGGGTTTCCCCCTAACCAGGACTCTCCCATCAGCGGAGCACGTCCCAGTCGGGAAAAGCTCTAAGCTCCCGACCGGTCTCCCGGAATATGTGGTAGTGTAGTGCATGCTAGTGTAAGTGTGTGTTTAAGGGGAGAGGATAAGGAAGAGGAAGGAAAGATCGCGCGCGATCCGTGGCCCGTTTGGTAGGGTACTGCATTTCGCCTGGTGTTCATCGGACAAACCACGGAAAACTACCGATCAGAGCAGCCGGCCTCTAGAATTCTCCTTTCCACAGCGACTGAATTCGTCCTAGCTGAAAAACAAGTGTCGAAAATCCTGCCACCGCCAGGACTCAAACCCAGGACCTCCCAGTCAGAGACGCAGTGACATGGGTTGATGCACTGAGCTACCGCTCCCGGTGTGGCTCGTTGTTTAGTGTGCTCGCTTTCCACGGCGCAATCCCGGGTTCCATTCCCGGTCGGGGCAAAAATTTACTGCTGTGCGCTTTCCTTGCACTGTCCCAGTATCCGATGCTGTGTGAGGATGAGAAACCTCACTTCTCAAGTTGAGAAGGCCAGTGATATGGCGTAGGGATTGCTATGTGCTAATCGCACGTCCCCCTCAACCCACGGTCGCAAAGCCGGGTCGTCGTTGGTAGGCCTTAACTCGTAAACATCTATTGTGCTAAAATATTTTCATATACTACTAATACGCTTAAATTACTCTTTGCCTTTAGTCGTTAGAATTGATTACTGCGAAAGCTTTATCGTTGGGTCGCGTTTGTTTGTCTTCATTGATTTGTATTTCTTATACAACTTCAAAAGTTGACATTGCAAATAGCTATTCAGTATTTGATTACTATTTTTTCTCTCGTAAATTTGACGTTTTTTAATTATTCAGATTTTCAGTGAACACATAATTATTATTAGAGGAACGTAATTCTATTTCTCCGTCATCAAAATGAATGACAAGTCAAATACAGCGTATTACTTAAGTAACTTAGCTACGTATTACTTTCATTATTAGACAATCCTAATTGTCTTCTTCGCCTTATATATTAATTCCAGATCAACAGAAAATGTGAACAGAAATATTGCATACCCAGTTTCAAAGAATTTTCGGAAACAAGAGTTTCATTTGTAACTGTACCTCATCAAAAGAGGCAACGGTACATCGAAGTCTGCGCGCGCGGCCATTTTGGTCCGCGGTCGTGTGGGGGCGTGTGGGCGGGGCGGAGCGGTCGCGGCTGTTTCAGCCATCGCCCACGCCCGCGGGCGGCGAGCGCTGCTCCCGGAAGACGCGTCCACGCCCACCTCGGGGGGAGAGGGGGGGGGAGGGAAGAAGATTCTTTGCGCTGGAGGAAAATTATAGCGTGCGAGGGAACAAGCTGAATCGAAAGAAAAGAGAAAAAATGGAATGCAAAATATGCGACTGGAATGTTAATTGAATAACTCGAGTAAAGAAACGCTATAACATTAAGTTGTAATGGATGACGTTTGGTACAGTATTGAAATCAATACGGATTACGGTTATACTATATTTTTGATATATTCAGTAATATTGGCAGATCAAACTGAAGATCCATCACAATGTTCCATCTTCAATACTTGCCATTCATATATTTATTTGTTTAATTCTTTTGAAATCGAAAACTATTTCGTTACATTCATTTAATTTCCTACCTTTTCAATACCATACAAGATGAGATTGAAACAATTAAAATTGTGCAAACTTCAATATGTTCAGAGATCAAATAAAATATTTTCTTATAGATTTCTTATAGATTTTCTTATAGTTTTGAGAATCGAAAACAAAAAACAATGTATCTTATAGTAATCATTCTAATGCATTCGTTACATTCAATGCATGATAAGAGAGATAATTTGCTTGCAAAATCAGGGTCAGAATCCCTTATCTTGATCAATTTTTTCATTCATTTCCTGGACCCTAGATTTTTCCATCAGTAAATGCAGCTTTTCTCGTACTATATGTATCATTCAGTTTTTGGCATTAAATGAAGAAATAAATAAGTAATAAATAGTTTTGCGACTTCATTTAGAAATTCATTTCTATTTCCAAGTTAACGTCAGTTTCCTTTCTTTCTCATTCCCTTTGGTGTTCAGTTCATTTCCATCGCAGAGGACAGTGCTCTGGAGATGGGGTTGGGCAGTAGCGAGTCCAGGGGGGAGTGACGTCACGGGCTGACGATGTGGCTGACGCGGCGGTCACGGACGCCGCAGGCCGCGCACGCCGGCCACTCCCCCACGACCCCCTCCCCTCCCCATCCCCACCCCACCTCATCCACAGAAATACCCCAACGACATTCGATTCCTACGGAAGAATCGACACTCAAATCGACACAGGAAACAAAAGGTTGGTTAATGACTCCGGACGCGCCAACAGTTTAGGTCAATAGTCCCGTAAGTGTAGTGCATGTTTTTTCCTCGGGAGATGGTGGTGGTGGTCTTCCCCCGCTGAATGGCGAGATCCGGCGCCGACCGGTTGATTGCCCGGTTGGTTTTTCGAGTTGTCATCTACTAGATAGAATCGTATCGTAAACTTTCCTTCCAGGGTTAAACTATACGCAATAAAGCAGAAAAGTTATGACCTCAAGGTGATCGAAATAACACAATATTTTTAGAGAGCTGATCGTAAATAAAGACAGTCTCACTGACTACACATGAAATATCTTGCAGACGGTCGATGTTTCCAGCCATCTTTAGCTGTATTTGTAAGATGCTTCCTAGAAAAAGAAAGTTAAACCCGGCGAGCATTTTACGAGGAAGTAAACATACTCCCACTTCGTGAAAGAATGAAGAAAAATATAAATGGAGCGGGCACGTTTCAGCTGTTTGTCGAGCTCTGAAGCAAAGAGGCGCAAAGCGAAAAGAGTACTACACGCGTGGATTCTAACATTGCGCAAAGTGGGCTATCATCGAGTATCTACTCGTAACTACCTAAGATACTTGAACGGCATCTAATTGGGCGTCGTGTAATGATCGAAAGAGGCATAAATCATAAATAATGAATCGCAATACCGAACAGACAGTTGTCTGATTACAAAAAAAGTCCCTTAACATTTCTTTACGCCTGCAACAAGCTTTCGAAGATATTACATACATTCCGAAGAATTCGTTCTAATATATCTCTATTGTTTACTCCATTCAGGGTAAAAACAGCAGTAGTGGCCATAAAACTTGTTTTTTTTAGTTTTTCTGTTTTGTTTGTTTAATTCTTGGGCTACAGTACTAAATTTGTTAGATAAAACTTAAGAGGCGATTAGCACACCTCTTTTTAAATAGATCCGTTTCCCAATTAAATTTAATTTTCAATTTCTTGAATTTTTCAATTAATCCATGCATTTCCTAATGTTGATTTTTATCGAGTAGTTGCCAGTCACTTTTCCTGCTGGAGGGGGACGGAGTGGAGGCCGGGCGGAAGCGGGGCGGAGGCGGGCCGTGGCGCGCCGAGGCGGGGCGGGGTGGAGTGGGGCGGGGATTTGCGGTGCGAGCGGCGAAGTTGGAGGGGGTGGGGCTGTGGCGGGAAAAAGGAGGAGCGGTGGCGGGGTGAAGGCCGGGCGGAGGCGGGCATATGCGGAGCAGAAGCAGGGCGGAGGCGGGCCGAGGCGTGGCGAAGGCGGGGTGGGGTGAGGCGGGGATTCGAGGTGAGTGGCGGGGAGGTTGGAGGAGCGGGGCGTACGCGGGGTTAGGCAGGGCGGAGGCGGGGCGGGGGCGGGGCGGAGGCGGGGCGGAGGTGGGGGCGGGGCGGAGGCGGGGCGGAGGCGGGGCGGGGGCGGGGCGGAGGCGGGGAAGAGGCGCGGCGGAGGCGAGGTAAATGCGGGCGGAGGCGGGGCAAAAGCGTGACAGAGGTGGGGTGAGGCGGGGCGGAGGCAGGGCGGGGTGGGTGGGTGGGTCGGGGGCGGTTGCAGAGGGGGAAGGGGGCGGGGCGTGTGCAACCGGCTCGCCCACGCGCAGCCAGAAGGCGCGGGCGCCGACGTCGTGATGCAGCGGAGGAGCGGACAAAGGAACTGCGCTCTGCGAAATCCTCCGACCGGCTGCGTCGCACAAGAGGGCCAATTTGCGAAAATTTGTCTCCGCTGCCTCTTCACATGGTCTTCTGACACTTCTACATGTTCTTAAGAGCAAAATGATACCATAATTAATTCCAGAAAAGTGTTGAGGGAATTATTCCAAATGAAAAGATAAATGTTTCTTTGTACGAAAGTCAGCCAAATTATATGTATTGTCGTCAAGACATTTTAAATATATTCTGTCAAGTTTTCTTAACGCCAAACTAATATTAAAATTGCGGTGAAGTTTAAAAATAATATGGAAGGAATATTTTGTAATTATTTTTTGAAATTATAGTCTTTATTGGATATTAATAAAACTGTACGACTGTTAAAATAATATTAATCAATGTTTTAATCCGAAAAATCATGGCTCTCATTAAAGTCGTATCTGTTTTCACAAAAAATGGTAATCAAAATTACAGAAAATAATGACGAGAAAAAAGTGTGATGTTGAGCCAACAATACGATTTTCGTGCTCATGATAAAGGATCGCTTTTCAAGGCAACTGATAAATATGAGCGAACATCTTCAATTCACCGTCCTCCACAAGTGTATTTCGCATGGCTTATTTGTAGTTTTGGTAATAAGGGATGCGACATCGACGCCAATGTTTTCAAAACATCGATCTTACTATGAAAATATCGATGTTTCAAGCATCGATGTATTGAAGCCAATGTTTTTTGAATAGTGATGTTTTGTCCTCGATGTTTTTACGTTTTTGATGTTTTGTTCGCGGATAAAAAATTCCCATGATCACAAATTTGTAAAAGTTAAAATTTGAAATAATTGGTGTACTCTACTACTGTTTATGCGGTCAAACGAAATAAACACGGATTGTACTTCCTTCATCGAACAGACTATCACTTGTCCGAAATGATATTTATGCGCCTGTATTTGCTTTGTTTCTCCTCTTATTTTTGCACATGGAGAGGTATTTTTTAAACTTTGTTTTCAATGAAGTATTAATTATAAATTAATATATTGGTTTAGAAATATAAATGCTTTTTGGTCAACATATTATTAACTTTTTTTAAAAATTTTGTACATCAATGTTTGGCAACATCGATGTTTTGTTTTTTATGTAGCATCACGGGTGGTATTTGGGAGTTTTGCACACGGAGAAGCGTTAGAGCAATTGACAGCTCTATCAATCTTCTGCGCATGCGCAGTTCGTGTTTCGCGGCACTAGTGTGCTTCTGCGCATGCGCAAAATGTAGAGATTCCGTGCAAAATCTGCCCATTTCGAGGGTGGCCCTTGGCGGCGGACGCTGATGGCAAAGGGAGGCACGGGCGCCCGAGGGCACGCCCACATTCCCGCGCCGCGCATTCCCGACGTCGCTTCCCACGCCGCCTCTACGCCAGGCTGCCTCAGGCGACACTCCGCCTACGAACAGCAGTTTCCCTTCCCATCAAGGTCATGGCAAGACGAGATGAGCACCCTCTCTCCGTTGATTCATTGATTGATTCTTCGATCGATTGATTCTTCGATCGATTGATTCTTCGACCGATTGATTCTTCGATCGATTGATTCTTCGATCGATTGATTCTTCGATCGATTGATTCTTCGATCGATTGATTCTTCGATCGATTGATTCTTCGATCGATTGATTCTTCGATCGATTGATTCGTCGATCGATTGATTCGTCGATCGATTGATTCGTCGATCGATTGATTCATTGGCTGATTAATTCATTGGTTGATTGATTCATTGGTTGATTGATTCATTGGTTGATTGATTCATTGGTTGATTGATTCATTGGTTGATTGATTCATTGGTTGATTGATTCATTGGTTCATTGGTTGGTTTATTCATTGATTAGTATATCCGGGAGCATCAACTGCTAATGTCATTAGTCCCGTAAGTGGAGTGTATGGTTTGTCCAGGGGGTAGCAATCATCGTCACTAGCTGGAGGCCGAGATCCGGTGGCCGACCTACACGTCAGCTCGCGAGGGTTTTTTCCCTCAACCAGGTATATCCCACCAACGTGGCGCCGCCCCGGCCAGAACTAGCCATATACTTGTTTTTTTTCTAACGTGGCGGCTGAGGGTAGTATGTCCAAGATTGAATTCGGCACAACTTTTTGAGTCATTTTTAGTCCTACCACATGATGTCGCATGATAGCGACTGCAATGCTGCAGATCAAGCGATTCTAGCGGCAGGACTGAGAATGAGTCAAAAAGTCGTGCCGAATTCCGTCTTGGAGATACTACCCTCAGATAAGAGCTCGCTCGTGGCACATAGCGTAGTCGCTAACCTTTCACTACTGAGGTCCGGGTTCGATTCCCGTCGAATACCCTCAGCCGCCACGCTAAAAATACCTAGTATAAGCTCCCGACCGGCCTCCCGGTATGTGTAGTAATGTAGTGCATTAAATGTACTTTTTGCATGTAAGACGTCAGGATTGGACAAGAAGGAGGAAGGAAAGAACGAGCGACCATAGTCCGTTTGTTAGGTAAGTAGTATTATCCTTACAATACAATCGTACAGAAAGCTCGTGGCGCAGAAACTCAGAATGTTGAGTTTTTCTTTCGTTCTCTCAGGCTCAAAATTGTCATCTTTATTTCGTTGTATTGATCCTACAATTTATTATTTGTCATTGTTATTGATCCATTTAGAGACAGCATAATAGTTCACTGGTGTCTTAAACTACATCTCATTCTAAGCAAGAGATAACGTATTTCAATCTCAGATTTTCAGATCATGCATAGAGTGCAGTAGGTAACTGAAAATTGCATTATCCGTGAGCGAGGAAGGAATATTTTATCCGTGGAAATAAAACGCAATACAATAGTTGGTGGCTTCATATGTTTTTGAAAACCGTCCTTACATCAGATCCCTTCAGAACAGCTAACGTCAAATCCGACGAGTACGAAAGCGGTCCGCTCTGTGCGCTGCCATGCACCCGGGACGCCCTAGGCTCGAACACGCGACCCGGGGACAATGCGCTAGCACTTTAATTACTCGCAAGTTGACTCCGTATAATTGCAATTTCCTCCAGTATGAGGCGCGGCGAATGGGTTTGCAGAGTTTAGCCTGCACAAAAGAACGACCTTGCAGCGACGGCCGAAGGGTGGAGGGCTGCTCACACACACACAGCGGATATAATTCGCGTAGTAGAAGCTTCGGCAGTTCTGTGTTCGTGTGTGCTCTTAATGCGTCGGGAGCAGACAACGCTCGGTTTCCAGTTTTGTCACGCTGGATTAGACTCATTGTCAATACCTGCGAGGTAACTAGTGGAGAGGTAACTTTCAACCTGATGGAATACATGAAGAATGATGAAAAGAAAATTATTATTCAGTATTAGTAGACTATGTCGTTTTACGTGCTTATCTACACATGCAAATAATTATATCTTTGAGATTGTTTCTATACATTGTCTTGAAAAGTAATTATTTCAAGACAAAAATGACGGTAATGTGGTGGGTAGATATGATAGAATTGTAATTGGTGACAATGTCGTTTACTTGTTTATCTACATACGCAAATACTTATTTCTTTGCAATTTTTTCTATACATTGTATAGAAAAGGAGTTATTTCAATACAAAAATTACGGTAATGTGGTGGGTAGAAATGATAGAATTTGTAATTGGTGACAATGTCGTTTACTTGTTTATCTACATATGCAAATAATTATTTCATTGGAATTTTTTTCTATACATTGTGTAGAAAAGTAGTTATTTCAAGACAAAAATTATGGTAATGTGGTGGGTAGAAATGATAGAATTTGTAATTGGTGACAATGTCGTTTACTTGTTTATCTACATATGCAAATAATTATTTCATTGGAATTTTTTTCTATACATTGTGTAGAAAAGTAGTTATTTCAAGACAAAAATTATGGTAATGTGGTGGGTAGAAATGATAGAATTTGTAATTGGTGACAATGTCGTTTACTTGTTTATCTACATATGCAAATAATTATTTCATTGGAATTTTTTTCTATACATTGTGTAGAAAAGTAGTTATTTCAAGACAAAAATTATGGTAATGTGGTGGGTAGAAATGATAGAATTTGTAATTGGTGACAATGTCGTTTACTTGTTTATCTACATATGCAAATAATTATTTCATTGGAATTTTTTTCTATACATTGTGTAGAAAAGTAGTTATTTCAAGACAAAAATTATGGTAATGTGGTGGGTAGAAATGATAGAATTTGTAATTGGTGACAATGTCGTTTACTTGTTTATCTACATACGCAAATACTTATTTCTTTGCAATTTTTTCTATACATTGTATAGAAAAGGAGTTATTTTAATACAAAAATTACGGTAATGTGGTAATAATTGTTATTGGTAATTGACGATAGTGACACAACGCCGGCTATGTAGAATCTATTTTTTTTCGATACATGCTTACATTGAGGAGGCAATATTCTCTTGAACAGGCGTAATATTATACAAATCGTTTAAGTCACACAATTGATTATTCCAGAATTTGCTCATGAGTACATATGCTGGTACAATAAGATTCTCGAAATATTATAAATAATGCTGTGAATTTGTTACTTTTCTTATGATTCACAGTGATTTCAGAATAACACAGGAACTGTATAAGTTTCCAGGTACGTCTACTTGGTAAGCCATTAGTTCCATGAGTGTTTCTTATGTTGTTATTATTACTATTATTATTATTATTATTATTATTATTATTATTATTATTATTATTATTATTATTATTATTATTATTATTATTAACGGAACCCACGGAACAAAGCGGCCAGTCGCTAGAAATCTCCTCCAGACACGGACTAACCACATTTTCCCTAGGGCTTCTATCCAGCCGAATGGCGGTTGCCCTTTACGTCCCGAAGGGATGCCTATTCGACCATACACTAGACAAACACTTTTGCGGGCTCCTCTGATCTGGGGTCAGCAGAACGCGAGGCCCTCCGCGTCACACACACACAAAGTCAAGGGACAAACAGCCATGCCCAAGGCGGGACTCGAACCCGCGACCCTTCGGACCGAAGCGCTGAGTCGGTACTCGCTCTTAGCCACCTCGACCATCCAGGTCGGCACTAACGACATTACAAGAGTCGAAATCCCAGCACTGTCTGCACTCTCTCCCTAGGACCTCTCGAGGTGCCCAGAGTGGCTGCGGAGGCAAGGCTAATGCGGGCGCCGGCGCGTTGACAAGGGCGCCGGAGGCGGAGTGGCGGCGACGAACGCAAGCAGAGGGCGGAGGTGCAGTGGCGAGGCAATGACCCGCGGCGAGAGACCTGGGCGAGCCAATGCCCCCAGCGTCCTGCTCCGGCCCCGCCCCTCCCCGTCCCCTCCCCGCCTCTCCCCGCCCCCTCCCCGCCCACGGCGTCGCTACCGCGCGCCAAGACGTCCTCTCAAACGTGTTCCCAACATCAGGGTTGGGCAGTATTTTAATACTTGTATTTGAAATACCCATTTTAAATACATTTTGTATTTGAATAACTGTACAATTGACGTTTTTGGACATGTATTTTTAGAGATGTATTTAAATACATAAAATAGGTGGATTTAAAAAAGGAAATACTTCAAATACAGATGAAAATAACGAAGATAGTTTCTTTTTGTTTGATTTTGCTAGTGAATGAACCTCATTGAAACAAAAAAAAGCTCGTTTCAGATGTTGATTTTGAATTGTTTTCATTTTTAAATTATAAACCTAAATCATTAAAAATTCTGGACAATTTTCCAACAATAAAAGATGCGTATGTTCATCCGCGCTAGTTGAAGGACCGTTTTCCTTTGTGCCTTTTATAGATTCGCCAAATAGAGGTTCATTGTCCGATGATTTGTTTGAAAAAGTGGTCGCTTTAAAAGGAAATTGCGCTTATTTTAGTTAGACTGATAAGTTATTGTTTAGAAATTTATGACTGTCAATTAGTAATGCATTGTTATTTGTTAGTACAATAAAATGTTGCAATAAAAAAAGGAATAATAAAAGTGTATTGTATTTACTGTATTCTGAGTATTTGAAGTATTCTAAATATGTATGTATTTAGCTATTCGAAACCCAATGTATTTTGAGTCTGTATTTAAATACTTACCAGACTTATACACGAGACGACTGTGCACTCAGAAGCTACCATCAACGTTTACATTTCACACTTTGGCAATAGAAAGTTAGTTATGCAGCCAAATGAACGTTTCGTGCAGTTCCCATCTTCGTATGAACATTCGAAGATCGGGACTTATTCCCAATGAAACATCTCTGAGTATTTGTCAATTTCCCTTAAAGTTTGCTTGAGAAAGTGTTCGGGCTCTTGAATAACATCACAAGCGCCTGCTGAGCGAGTGCCTGTAATTGTACAATATTGCTTTGAAACAAAGACCTAGCAAACATGGTTTTGGCGCACGTCTAGAACATTACTCTTTCATGAGCACAGTAAACGATGTCTGTGCATCTAATCAAAGCGAGTGCGCTCGACTTTGTTTACCCGCCTAAGAAACGAAGCGGGTCGGAAGTTGCAATGCTACAGTGCACGTGCGTCAACACACAAGGTGCACCACTTTGTTCGTTTAACACGCTCAAGGATCATATTGTTTGCTTTGTCGTAAGACGTCAACAGC
Source organism: Teleogryllus occipitalis (assembly GCA_011170035.1). Lineage (NCBI taxonomy): Eukaryota > Metazoa > Arthropoda > Insecta > Orthoptera > Gryllidae > Teleogryllus > Teleogryllus occipitalis. The sequence goes on from BLKR01006135.1 coordinate 41,533, forward strand.
AATGCTACACGTTCCATACCTCGCATGTTAGGTAGATGGAATGTGCATTCCTTCAGCACATCTAGGCGTCTTTTTTTCTTTTTCTTTTCTGGTTATTTATGGTCGAATCAACATCTAGGTCATTAGCGACAACTATTGGAGTTAACGGAATGGTAACTGTGAAGATTAAACGAAATGGTGATGATAAGGGGTGAAAGGACGAAAACAAATACAACCATGTCCGAGGAGGGACTCGTACCAGCGACCCTTCGGTCCGAGATCACTACGACCCTATAGCCTTAACGATCTGGGCCACCGGGCTGGCTACGCGTTTTTGTTGGATGGTTATCGAACATTTTAAATTAACCAACGACGAATATATAAATATCACATTGTTTCGAAATATTTAATAAATTTCCCTGGTATTGAAAAGCGCGTAGGGAGATGTGGATCTCACAAACAACAACCAATTTTTAAGTAATGAGTTCACACAATACATCAATCTAGATCACAATACAGCCATTGATTGGTTGGTTAATCAGTGATTCTGGGCGCGTCAACAACGTAGGACATTGGTCCCGTAAGTGTAGTGCATGTTTTCCCCTCAGGAGATCGCGGTGATCTTTCCTCGCTGGATAACGAGATCCGGCGCCGACCTATCGTCGGCTAGTGGGGTTTCCCCCTAACCAGGACCCTCCCACGAGCGGGGACAAGCTCTAAGCTCCCGACTAGTCTCCCGGAATATGTGGTAGTGTAGTGCGTGTCAGTGTAAGTGTGTGTGTAAGGAGAGAGGATAGGACAAGGAAGAGGAAGGACAGATCGCGCGCGGTCCGTAGCCCGTTTGGTAGGGTACTGCTCCGGCATTCGCCTGGTGTTGATCAGAGAAACCACGGAAAACTACAGATCAGAGCAGCCGGCCGCTAGAATTCTCCTCCAGACTGAATTCTACCTGGTTGAAAAGCTAGTGTCGAAAATCCTGCCGCCGTCAGGACTCGAACCTAGGACCTCCCGGTCAGAGGCGCTGCAGTGACATCAGTTGATGCACTGAGCTACCACTTCCGGTACAGCCATTGAAGTTGGATATTTTTATAATTTATATATTTCACTTGATGTATTTAACTTATTTGTTCCATTATTAGCTCTATAATTAGTCTATGATTTTTGTACTTGCTCTTTTTGGTACATATTTAATGAACGTCGGATAAGCACTTGCAGGCACAATACATCAGTTTTCGTATTATCTTCCTTGTTCTTTGCATTATTTCTGCTCCTGCCTCGAGAAATGAACAGGTAGGATATGCTGATGACAAGGTACATCCTATGATGTCACTCACATCCTGCCCCTGGGGAATGAAATCACAACCTGTTTTGGACAGAGAACAAGGTCTTAAGAAATGCAACGGGTTGGAAGCACGCCGTTCTACTAAACTGAACACAGTCCATCAATCAACGTTGAATAATTTTTAATTCGTACCGGAGCCATGTTTCTGAATTGCTTTTAATCAGTCTTAAGAGAACAAGGCAGGTTATTCAACATCTTGTTTTTGTCAAATATGCCACAGCCTGAAGAATTTCATCAATCAGATATTACAGTGCAAGATCATCTCTTCATTTGAGTATATAAAATTCTACATCAGACCATCACATTATAGTTAATTTTAATAATCAATTTAGAAATGAAAAGATAAGATTAATAAGGAAAAATCAAAGTTCTTAATATTCCTGTTAAGTTCCTGGAGAAAGATTTATAATTAAACTCTACGACAGCTAAGACAGGCGACGAAACTAAATGGATTTAAGAAAAACGTAATAATTGTTTATTATCATTTATCTTAAACAATGGAGGCTGATGGGGGAAAATTGGTTACACAGCACGTAATTTTCATGCAAAAGACTGGAAATAATTTAACAATAAACCAGTAAATATTCGTTCAAAGAACGAAAAGTTGAAACTTTGAAAGTTGAAACTAATCTCCATTATTTAACAATGAATTCCAGAATAACTATTGTTGACGTTAAGGAAAAATAACACACTCAAGAGAAGATTTATTTATTATTAATGTTATTATTAATCTTATTCGTATTATTTATTGTGGTAGACTGTTATATGGAAAAATAAATTAAGATTATTTTTTTCTTCCAAACCAATTTTACTGATTATTCCCCTCGTGAAATTAAAACTAATAGTGTAACTACACATATAAAATGCCACAATTGGGGTGGAATATCTAAAAAGAATTTGCTATTTCTATCCGATTTTTCTTAACGCTCCTCCCCATTGGTCAATAACAGCTGCAACTCATCTATCTTAGGAGGCAGTGGGTATCGGTTGCTGTGTCGACGTGCAATAAACCGCGTATGTGTTATAACATAACCTCTGATATTAACATACTTTCAGTTATTTTCAATATTTGGCACATTTTGGAACTATGTTGGAAGTAATTTCATTCGAGGAATAGTCCTATTAAATACCACTCGTGTTTTGGAAATTCTCAGATAAATCCCCGACTCGCTTCGCGAGTCGGGGATTTATCGACAATTTTCAAAGCACTCGTACCTATGATAACTCCCTCTTACCTATGATAACTCCCTCTTACCTATGATAACTCCCTCTTACCTATGATAACTCCCTCTTACCTATGATAACTCCCTCTTACCTATGATAACTCCCTCTTACCTATGATAACTCCCTCTTACCTATGATAACTCCCTCTTACCTATGATAACTCAAAGGCAGTTTCATCAACCCCCACCCGTGGCTCGCGTTGGCCGTTGCATGGGGCAACCGCCAGAGGCCCAGGGCTGCCAGATCGCTGACTCACCGGTCTGGGCGCGCCGGCGCTAGCCAACGGACACTACCAGACCTTCAGCGTTTTCCACACTCGAACCTCTCCTCAACTGATCTCAAATGGATAGCTCCAAAATAATCTTCAAAGCGCCAGTCACATAAGCCCGCGTTTCTAGTTACTATGAGCCGCTGGCAGACGGAATAAACAAGGTACCAATAAAATGAGCAATAGCATGTGGGAAACTAGAGATTCTTTGAGTTTCAATGTAAAAGGGAGGTGAAAAATGATGATCCACGACATCGACAAAAATTCTGACACTTTTATATCACAGAAGTTATTTTCCAGAGCAAAAGTAAACCGACCAGTCCGAATGTTTAGTAGCTACTTATACTTTGACCTCTAGGAGACTCACTTGGTCCTCTAGTTATGTAAATAACTATTGTGATATAATCTTATATAATTTTACAATTAAATAACTTGATAATTATTTTTTCCCCTGCTAGAATCGAGTTCGAAGATTGACTGCCATTGTATCTGTAATGTCACTGATTCAGTCCAGAAGAAGAGCAAAGCAGTATCTTAAACAAAAACCCATAACAACGCGCGATGACTTTTTCATCCTGTTTCCATTTTCATCCTAGGGATCGAGATATGGATTGTTTTTTCATCCATACAAGGATCAATCCCCCACAGATCTCCGAATATCTCGCAGCTGAGATCTTCAAATAAACGTAGTAGATCAGAGAGCCAATACTACGCTTCTGTACCGAATTTTCTTGTTTCTGACGTTTCTCCGGAGATGGTGGGAGATAGGGGAACACGTGAGATAGAACGGCTAATTTCGGGTAGACTTGCGGATATTAAAAGGCAAGAGATCCTGGCAGCAACGGCCGAAAAACGTTCGCTAGTTGCGCAAATTCACGCGAGTCCGTTATGGGGTTGCGAACGTTACGTAAACACACTGCGAAAGGACGCAAGAGGAGGATACGCTTGGTTCAGGGTCGGGGGGTGGATGCAACGTAGATTAAAGGACTCTAATGGTAATGGCATCTGTGTGCTTTGCGGTGATAGGGAAGACTGGATCCACATCCTTTTAATTTGCAATGCGACCGAAACTTGGAGAGGAAAATGGATGGGAATGGGAAATTACTACTTCCAACATAGGAACGTAGCGCTCGCCCAAAACGTTCTAGGTGATAAAAGATCCAACTTCATGAAAGAATTAGGAACATTTCTAGGAAAGGTTCGGACCATTAGAGAAACTGAAATTAGGGAGTGGGAAAACAGCACTGGTTAGTACGAGCAGAGCCTAGACTGGAGAGAAATAAATAATAAATCAATAAACTAACAATAATTAAGTTAGTCAGTAAGTTATGTTAGGTTAGTAAACAGTACAAAAAAAAGTTATAAGTTGTAGTCAATTGCTAAGTATAAGTAGATAAATAAGTCAATAAAAATAAATAAATTAACTTAAAATAATTAAAATAAGTTAAATAAATTAAAATTAAATTAATTAAAATAAGTTAAATAAATTAAAATTAATTTAATTAAAATAAGTTAAATAAATTTAAATTAAATTAATTAAAATAAGTTAAATAAATTAAAATTAAATTAAATTAAAATAAAATAAAACGAAACGGTTAAAATTAAACACATTGGGAGGCGAAGGGAAGTAGGAATCGGAAATATTAGGGCAGAGGCGTTGGTGCGGACGATTTTCTGTGGTGCTGTTTGTTTTCAGGTGCGGAGGAGGCCAAACACTGGAAGGAGAATGCCTGACGCCCGCGCCAAATAAATAAATGGTTTAAAAACCGGATAGATTAGCATGTACTCGGCTTCTGACGGCAGGTTTTTCCCCCTTCAGGGGTTTTTTCCTCAGCCGTACCTTATGGTCTCTTTTCCGCGGCTTTGATGCGAAGGAGAGACCATTTGGGGTGAATACCAGAATTCGAAAGGTTAGTACGCTGTAGAATGTAGGTATTGTAATGGCTTAAAGGCCTTCGGCCTAGCCACATTGCATCAAGATTTTTAATTTGCCTGTAATAATTACCTATTAAATAAAAAAAAATAAATTTTCTTGTCTCTTTTCAAACGAGGTATTTTAGACTAATTCATGTCTTATACGTCTTTAATTATTACGTTCATCAGATAGACACACTCACCTCTGCATCACACCCACCATTGCAAGGTGACTCACTTTTCAAGACGTTTCAAGAATCGACTTAGTGTGCGGTAGCCTGTGAATCATTGTTTGTGAGCTACATAACAATGGGCAGTGGAGAAACATTCTCCCACCTTCTTCGTTGGCGCATCCTCAATATAAATATCACCAGATTGTTGCGTAACACAGTGGAACTAACATCGCAACGGAAGGTCTTACACAGAACTAGACAGGGCCCATTAACAAGTCGAATTCTTTTGGAGTGCGAATTCCTTTCAGTACCATCTTGAAAATGGATCTAGCAATGCATGGAAATGAATTTTAAGTTATAGTTTTGCTTCCAAAAATGTATAAAGGACCACGAAAAAACCGGGAGCAGTAGCTCAGTGCATCATCTGATGTCACTGCAGCGCCTCTAACCGGGAGGCCCTAGGTTCGAGTCCTGATGGCGGCAGGATTTTCGACACTAGCTTTTTTGCTAGGTCACCTTCAGTCGCTGTCTGGAGGAGAATTCTAGCGGCCGGCTGCTCTTATCGGTAGTTTTCCGTGGTTTCTCTGATCAACACTAGGCGAATGCCGGAGCACCCTAACAAACGGGCCACGGACCGTGCGCGATCTTTCCCTCCTCTTCATTGTCCTATCCTCTCCCCTTACACACACACTTACACTAACATGCATTACACTACCACATATTCCGGGAGACCGGTCGGGAGCTTAGAGCTTGTCCCGGCTGCGACGGTGTCCCGCTGGTGGGAGAGTCCTGGTTAGGAGGAAATCCCACTAGTCGACGATAAGTCGGCGCCGGATCTCGCCATCCAGGGGGGAAGATCACCGCCATCTTCCGAGAAAAAACATGCACTACACTAACGGGACTCATGACCAAAGCACTTGACGCGCCCGGAAACACGAAAAAAATCAATCAATCAAACCACGAACAATATTGCTAAGGATAATGTCTCAGCACAGATCTCAGGTCACCTGCATGATCAACTGACATGGAATAACGAATGGACTTTTTGGAACCGTCGAAATGGAAAACGGACATCTCATTTACAAACATACAAGCAAATAAATTCAAAGGTCCTTCACACGCAGAGTGATGCTGATTTGTGCGAAATTCAAATAGCTAATTCTCGCTAGAGGCGACCGATCTGACACAGTGGTCGCGATGACCACAGTGATTGATGTCCATTCGTGCCTCCGTGATCTGCGTAATCGCAGGAAGTTATCGATCCCGCGCATAAGACGACCGCATGCGCCGTCCCCGCTGCTATTCCCAGCTCCGCCGTCGCCGCCCGGCACGACGCCATGTGCGCCCTTGAATACTTGATGCGCGGACGCCTCGTCGCGTCGCGTCGCGTCGCGTCGCGTCGCGTCGCGTCGCGTCGCGTCGCGTCGCGTCGCGTCGCGTCTCCGTGGAGGACTCGCCGATGCGTTGGGGGAACATCCGCTGCACCGCTAGCGACTTCGGCACAAATTCTTATTGTTCTTTTCCACAGAAATTCTGTCCACAGATTATTCACTACTCTTACGAGTTAGACACTGAATTCTGTGACAATGCCGTGTCTAACCCGTAAGTGTAGTGCCTAACGACGGCGGTGTTCCTCCCCCACTAGAATGTGGGATATCTCATTATGTTGAGCTAGTCCTCGAGTTCAATATACTGTAGAACCTGTTGGGATTGATTGATTTTTTCGTGTTTCCGGGCGCGTAAACTGCTTTGGTCATTAGTCCCGTAAGTGTAGTGCATGTTTTTCTGGGAGATGGCGATGATCTTCTCCCGCTGGATGGCGAGATCCGGCGCCGACCTACCGTCGGCTACTGGGGTTTCCCCCTAACCAAGACTCTCCCACCAGCGGGGCACCGCCCCAGCCGGGACAAGCTCTAAGCTCCCAACAAGTGTTGCAGTTTAGCGTGTGAAAGTACAAGTATGTGTAGAACAAGGAAGAGAGAGGAAAGATAACGTGCGGTCTCTGACCCTTTTGTTGGGTACTGCTGCAGAATTCACCTGGTGTTGATTGGAGAAACCATGGAAAAATACCGATCAGAGCAGCCGGTCGCTTCAATTCTCCTCTAAACTGCGGCTGAATTTGATCTAGCTATTAACTAGTGTCAAAAATCCTGGGATCATCGGAACTCTAACTCTAGGACGTCTCGGTCCGAGGCACTGCACCGATATCAATGGATGCCCTGAGCCACCTAAGTCGGTGCTTGTCTGACACTTCCATCGTCGCTTGAACCGTCTACGTCATTCTCTTGCTATTAGCTGCGACCCGTCATCCCGTCCTCTCACACACCGTGGCTTCTTCCATCACGTCGCCTTCCTGCCAAAACCCCCTCTAGGTAACGTGGCCTCTCCCGGTGCCTCTGGGCCACAAAGGCACAACGCGGGAGCCGCGGAGGGCTGCTACGTGAGCAGAACGCTTGATTCTCCGCCGGAGAGGGACTCAGTGTGTGGCTTCCTCTCTTCGAACAACAGACCTTCTGTCCTTTGTGATGTAGCGGTGAAGTTACTCGTTTGCTTCTTGATTCTTTGCTTAGAAAACCCTTGCTACAAGACAAATTACTTTCCCGTCGAGAATGTTTTCGTACCACTGTTTTATAAGATTTTCGCGTTAAGGTACGTATAACGATATTTTCACATTACTTTTTTTTTCCTAGGGCTTTTATCTAGCCAACAGCCGGTTACCCTTTACGTCCCGATGGGACGCATATTCGACCATACACTAGACTAACACTCTTGCGGGCTCCTCTGATCTGGGGTCAGCAGAACGCGAGGCCCTCCGCGATAACACATACATGCGAGACAAGGAACAAACAACCATGCCCAAGGCGGGACTCGAACCCGCGAACCTTCGCACCGAAGCGCTGAGTCAGTACTCACTCTTAGCCACCTCGGCTGTCCAGGTCCGCCTCACATTACTTTTTTAGCTACAAAAAAAACGCTTTGCAATACCTATATTCACAGCAACCGAACTTAACACCATCCTCTTGTAAACATTCACCTAAACTTTGCCTTCTCTATCTCCTCAATACTTCCGCATTTATCTGTATCTCGAGTTCTTTCCGGGCAACTTGAGTGCCTTGTTGCCACCTGACCTGTGTAATCATCACATGGATCACCCGTCCCATGTTGTGTTTGTGTTGATGTGGGTGCGCACATTGGTTCGAGTCATTCTTTCTCATTCTTGTGTTTGTCATGTAGTGCTTGTTATGCAAGTTGTGAAATATGTCTCTTGGGATGTGGCAGTGTTCAACCGTCGCTGAATAGTGGGATTTAGCGCCGATCTACTCGTCGCTTTGCGAAGTTTTCTTTCCCCTTCCAGGTATTTCCACCGACGGGGCACTGCTCCAGCAGGGACCAACCCTAAGCTCTCGACATGTGTGGTGCACAAAAATGCCGTCAGGGAGAAGATATGACAAGAAATCGGAAAGAAAGAAATCGCGCGCGTTACGTGACTAGTTCGTAGTTAGGGTAAAGTTCCGGCATTCGCCTAATACTGATCGAAGCCCACACAGAAAACTACCAATTAGAACAGCCGCTTGCTAGAGTAGTCCTCCGGGCAGTGACTGAAAGGGCCTATCCTTTACTATCTAGAAGTGCCGCTCCGGGTGGAAACGAGCCCTGGGACCCGGCAGCCAGCGCTGCTGCGAAGGCGAAGGCGAGGGCGAAGACGAAGGCGTGGGCGGAGGTAAAAACGGAGGCGGAGGTGAAAGCGAAGGCGGAGGTGAAGGCGAAAGCGAAGGTGAAGACGGAGAAGAAGGCGAAGGCGGAAACGAAGGTGAAGGCGGAAACGAAGGCGAGGGCTGTGGTGGAGGCAAAGGCAGGGGCGGAGAAGAAGGTGGAAGCGGAGAAGGCGAAGGCGGAAACGAAGGCGATGGCGAGAGCGGAGGCGGAGGTGAAAGCGGTGGTGAAGGCAAAAGTGAAGGCAAAGGTGAAGGCAAAGGTGAAGGCAAAGGTGGAGGCGAAGGCGGAAACGAAGGCGAGGGTGGAGGCAAAGGCAGAGGCGAAGGCGAAGGCGAAGGCGGAGGCGAAGGCGGAGGCGAAGGCGGAGGCGAAGGCGGAGGCGGAGGCGAAGGCGGAGGCGAAGGTGGTGGTGGCGGCGGCGGCGGCGGAGGAGGAGGAGGCGGCGGCAGCTGCAGCGAAGGCGGAGGCGCAGACGAAGGCGACGGTGGCGGTTGCGGTGGCGGAGGCGGCGGCGGTGGAGGAGGCGGGGGCGGCGGCGGAGGAGGAGGCGAAGGTGGAGGCGGAGGCGAAGGCGGAGGCGGAGGCGGAGGCGAAGGCGGTGGCGAAGGCGGTGGCGGCGGTGGCGTTAGCGAAAGCGGTGGTGGCGAAGGCGGAGGCGGTGGTGGCGAAGGCGGAGGCGAAGGTGGAGGTGGAGGCGGAGGTGGAGGCGAAGGCGGAGGCGAAGGCGAAGGCGGAGGCGAAGGCGGTGGTGGCAGAGGAGGTGGCAGCGGTGGAGGAGGCGGCGACGGAGGAGGAGGTGGTGACGGAGGAGAAGGCGGCGGACGAGGAGGAGGCGGCAAAGGCGGAGGCGGAGGCGAAGGCGACTGTAGCAGTAGCGGTTGCGGTGGCGGTGACAGAGGCGGAGGCGGAGGCGGTGGCGGAGGAGGAGGCGGAGGCGGAGGAGGAGGTGGAGGTGGAGGCGGCGGCGGTGAAGGCGGAGGCAAATGCGGTGGTGGCGGCAGCGGCGGCGGAGGTGGAGGCGGCGGCGGCGGCGGAGGCGAAGGCGAAGGCGGTTGCGAAGGCGGTGGCGGTGGCGACGGAGCAGGAGGCGGAGGCGAAGGCGGTGGCGGCGGAGGCGAAGGCGGTGGTAGCGAAGACGGAGGCGGAGGCGAAGACGGAGGCGAAGGCGAAGGCGAAGGCGGAGGCGAAGGCGAAGGCGAAAGCGGTGGTGGCGAAGGCGGAGACGAAGGCGAAGGCGGTGGTGGCGAAGGCGGAGGCGAAGGCGAAGGCGGAGGCGGAGGCGAAGGCGGTGGTGGAGAAGGCGAAGGTGAAGGCGGAGGCGGAGGCGAAGGCGGTGGTGGCGAAGGCGGTGGCGGTGGTGGCGGTGGTAGCGGTGGTGGCGGTGGTAGCGGTGCGGGGCGCCCTGGGCGGTGCAGCGAACGCGAGTGAAAGTGGCCGCGTCTGTCGCCGCTTTACGTAACTGCGGTCACCGCAGCTGCGCCTTTCCAGGGGAAGCGGACCGGCAGCGCGGCAATGGGGGCGGAAAAAGTGCTTCCACACCAACTAGTGCTGAAATCAACATTGAGATAAAGGCCAATAAATCAGACATAACATTTACATTTATTATATTACATTATAAAAGTCTTCATGAATGTAATATAATATATGCAAAATTTATGTACGTTTAATTGGTCTTTATTTCATCACAGAAAATAATCAATTTTTATTGAAATCAATATTAACAGAGCCTTCAATATTTCCTTATGTCCAATAGCGATGTGAAACAGTACATGCAAATAGGATTTTATTTTCGTTAACTCATACAGTCCGTAGAGTTGGTGTAAATGACAACAAAATACATTTTTTCTTCTTATCCTGTGGTTTCTATATTACGTAAAATTTTGCAGCCGTAAAAATCGTTCTTATTCTGACAGTGTTGTTGCTCTATGTTACCGTTCGAAATGTGTCAAAATTTAAGTCAATACTAAAAACTTTTCTTTTCAGACTGACGGAATAAATAATAATCAAAACTCTGGCAATATATTAAATACTCTCCCGACTATTGATCACACTCGTTAAACCACTACATACCGATTTTGTTTAGAACAGAATTTCTAAAGCGTTCTTCAAGGTCCAGCGTGCTTTGGTCAATAGTACCAATTAAAAACAGTACCAAGTAATTCAACCCATTTTAAAGAAATTGTATATTCAGTAGTGTGACATCATTTGAAGTTTTTTTGCGTCCTTTCTGCACGCACGCAATTTAACTGCTTTTAACAAAGCAGCATCCGTCTGAGCCCCAGTCGAGCAGCGGGAAGACGGATACCTCACAACAAAAGACGAGCGAGGCGCGCGGGGCATGGCCGCGATGGACTAATTAGCCAGCGTCCTCGGGAACCGTTCTGCGGGGAGTTAATGCGATGCCAGGGCACGACTCGACATCCCGTTGTCTTCCCAACGTAATGTATACTCACGAAACAACCGTGATGGCGGGAGATAGTGACAGCAACCACACAAAAAATCCGTTCGACGCGGATTCGGTGGTATAACGTTTAGCGTATCGGACTGTCGTACCCGAGTTTGCGGGTTCAAACCCGATCGCAGCCGTGGATTTTTAAGGGCGAAAAAAATCCTTCGTACGCCTTCCTTCGGAGGGGAAGTAAAGCCGGCTGCCCCATGTAGTAGATTTACCGCATGTAAAATATCCTCAAGCCTAAATGAAGCCTCTGAGCAAATTTGAGTTCCGCCTGTTTCGTCGCCCAAGATAATACCTCCTTTCTCCGCTAGGTGGTGAAAGGAGCGTAGCGAAATTTGCGTGGTTAGACGGATGGCCCGAGACTCGCCACGTAAAATAAGGCATTAACTAACTAACTAACTAACGTTCATTTCTACCTCCAAGAATCATCTATACTAATATATAAAGACGAGAGTGCGTTGTCTTACAGCGCGGTAATCTCTGAATCTACTGAACCAATGCCGATGAAACTTTTGTGGTAGCATCTTTGAAAGGCCTGGAGTACTATAGGCTATGATTAACAAACATAAACAGAAATATATTTTCAAAATAATTAGTTTTCTGGACATTTTTCGCCTAGCTTTACATCACAGATTCAAAAGTGCATCAATGCCAATAGTTTAGCTGCGCGCCACCAGAGGATGACGTCTGAGATCTACTACTGATTTCATCAATGTCCAGAATTCTACGAAATTCATTAGAGTTTGAATAAGGTTATGTAATGTCTCTGTGTGAATATTTGAAATAAAGCCGTAACTGAAGTGGTAAAGAATGTCAATCTTCATGCATTGCTCTTTGTTCATGTTATATACAAAGTGGCAAGAAATCATTGTGGGTTTGAAAGTGTTTAATAATTGAGGTAGGTTGAGAGAATAAAAAGTACAATAATATACAGCACAGAATATACAGTAATGTACAGTGTACAATACATAGGTATCGTATACAATCTAAACAACGTCTTCTTTTACAGAAATTTGTGACAACTGAATTGTTTGACGAAACTAGTATTAGTATACAATCACATTCCATGCAGGGCGCTTAAATAGGTTCTTACGTAACAGAAATCGGAAAGGACCACATTTTTAGTACGCCTGTTTTACTTTTATTGTCAAAAAAGTACCTAAGCGAAGACAATCCCAACGTTATTCAAAGAACAGCACCCGTCCGTTCTTCCCTTGATCCTCTTTGGCCACCTCACAAAGAGCGAGCGACTTGATGGTTTTCTCTATCACAAACACCGCGCCATCCTTGCGTCACAACCATCCGTGACCCAGAGGTCCTAGGATTCGAGTCCCGACAATGGCAGATTTTCAACTCTACCTATGCTAGACGCTAGCTTTTCACCTACGTCGAATTCAGTCGCTGTCTGGAGGATAATTTTAGCGGCCGGATGCTCTGATTGGTAGTCTTCTATGGTTTACCCCAAAAAACGGGCAAGGGTCGCGGGCGATCTTTCTTTCCTCGTCCTTCTCCCATCCCCTCTTCTTATACACAAACTTACATTTAGGATCACTACACTACCACATACGTAGAAAGACCAGTAGGCAATTCAGAGCTTGTCTCAGCTGGGGAGGTACCCCGCCGAAGGGAGATATCTGATATTCTAGTCTAGAAAGAACGCCGGCGCCTTCCGGGTTATGCACGACGCGCACGTGAGTAATTGCCTGAGTATTTGTCGCGCCAGGAATCATTATTTCTCACTCGATTCTCTTTTGTTTCTCACGAGTGGGTGGGGGTAGCTCTCTGCATCCTCCGCGTGCAGACCATCCGCGAAGGCAGCAGAGCTCTCGGTTGGTTAGTTAGTGATTCCCGGCGCGTCAACAGTTTAGATCATTAGTCCTGTAAGTGTAGTGAATATTTTTCCGCGGGGAGATGGCGGTGATCTTCCCCCTCTGGATGGCACGATCCAGCGCCGACCTACTGTCGGCTAGTGGGGTTTCCCTCTAACCAGGACTCTCCCAACAGCGGGGCATCACCCCAGCTCCCGACCGGTCTCCCGGAATATGTGGTAGTGTTGGGCATGTTAGTGTAAGTGTGTGTGTAAGGGGATAGGACAAGAAAGAGGAAGGAAAGATCGCGCGCGATCCGTGGCCCGTTTGTTAGGGTACTGCTTCGGCATTCGCCAGGTGTTGATCGGTGAAACCACGGAAAACTACCGATCAGAGCAGCCGGCCGCTAGAATTCTTCTTCAGACAGCTACTGAATTCGACCTAGCTGAAAAGCTAGTGTTGAAAATCCTGCCGCCGTTAGGACTCGAACCTAAGACCTCCCGGTCAGAGGCACTTCAGTGACATCAGTGGATGCACTGAGCCACCGCTCCCGGTCCGCCCGAGGAAGATATCCCACATTCTAGTGGAGGACAAAAAAAGCCGTCTTCCGGGTTATGCACTACACTTACGGGAGTAATTGTTACAGAAATTTTCACGCCCATCATTCCTCACTCGATTCTCTTTGCGACCTGCGCGGTGCAGACCACCGGCGAAGGCAGCAGAGCGGGCGAAGGGGGGGGCGGTGACTGCGAACCGCCCGAGGCTGCGCGCCGGGTGTGTCTGCGCGTGGGCGTTCGCTGCGCCTTTCAAACCCTCACAGCGACCGCAGACCCCCAACCGGCGCAGACGCTGCGCTCCACAGCCACACTCTGTCGAGCGTTTCGTAATCCGCCAAGCTGTGCACCACTTGCGTTTCGCAACACCCGGCCACTTTCGGGAACACCTGTTAGCTAAACTTCGACAAGAACGGCGTCAAAACCTAATTTTCAGTCCCTTGAAAATGTGTGCATGACATTTTACCACAGATTAAATGAAGTTACTTAACGCACGATTTATTTTGAAACTGATAATATTCTGACAGACATTTTTCATTCCCTTTCAAACACTGCTGTTCATTTTTTTACCCGAAGATTATTTGTGCGTAAATCAATTGGTTGGTGTTTGTTCAATTTTAAAACGTAGGAAGATTAAGAATTTAACTTTGAGCTCGATATAAAATATATTCCAAAAAAAGTGTAATTTCGAAAGTACGAAAACGAAATAAATATCATTATTTCGAGTTTTTTTTACATGCACCCAAACTTTCGACATTACGCTACATTCTGAGTAAACATTTTCATCGAAGTAAACGTTCCGCTGTTTCTCGGAGAATCCTTTCTGGTGCACACACGAGTCAAGTCCCGCACTTTCCCCCGAAAAAACACGTTCCTGTGAAGTATTCCCAGCGGCAACAGATTTCCTTCACCTCGCACGAGGCCTTTTCGGGCGAACGACACGGAAGCGCGTGCAGGCGCTGCGAAAGGTCGGCGTCGGGACGAATCACTGAGCTCGCGTCGGACACTCTGGTCCACGAGACGGAGGCTGCACCGGGAGACTTGGCTCAGTGCATCAATTGATGTAATTGCAGTGCCGGAGACCGGGAGGTCCTAGGTTCGGTCCCGACGGCGGCAGGATTTTCGACACTAGCGTTTCAGCTAGGTCACATCCAGTCGCTGTCTGGAGGAGAATTCTAGCGGACGGCTGCTCTGATCAGTAGTTTTCCGTGGTTTATCCGATCAACATCAGGCGAATGCGGGAGCAGTACCCTACCAAATGGACCACGGACCACGCGCGATGTCCTTCCCATTCCTTGTCCTATCCTCTCCCTCACACACACACACACACACTTACACTAACATGCACTACACTACCACACATATCGGGAGCTTAGCGCTTGTCCCGGCTGGGGGCGGTGCCCCGCTGGTGGGAGATTCCTGGCAGAGGGAAACCCCGCTAGTCGACGGTAGGTCGGCACCAGATCTCGCCATCCCCCGGGCGAAGATCACCGCCGCCTCCCGAGTATTCACTACACTTACGGGACTAACAACGTGCCCGGAGTCACTAACAACCAACCAACGGGAGGGTGCAGCACTGAGGGAGAGATGGCGTCCACGTGCGGACTCACCGAGTCGAGGTGCCGGGCAGCGGCGTCGGTGGTGGTGGTGGAGGGCTTCTGACAGTCGGCGGCGGCAGCTCTCGATCACACTCTCCGCACACGGCGACGTCCACTCTCCGACTGGCGGGCTCGCGCCTCGCCGCGCCGCGCCGCCGCCAGCGCTCCCCACCGTGACGTCACGCCAGGTGAAACAGCCGCGCACGCGGCGTGGCTTGGCCCCCCACCCTCTCCCCTCCCCTCCCCGCGGAGCGTCAGGTGCGAGCGGAGGGAGGCAGGGCTGCAGCGCGTGCTCCGGCCTAGGGCGAGGAGGCGAGCTGGCCCTTCCAGGAGAACTTTTTCACTGCCGGTCCGTATGTTCGAGTCCTGATGGCGGCAGGATTTTCGACACGAGCTTTTCAGCTAGGTCGAATTCAGTCGCTGTCTGGAGGAGAATTCTAGCGGCCGGCTGCTCTGATCGGTAGTTTTCCGTGGTTTCTCCGATCAACACCAGGCAAATGCCGGAGCAGTACCCTACCAAACGGGACACGGACCGCGCGCGATCTGTCCTTCCTCTTCCTTGTCCTATCCTCTCCCTTTTCACACACACACTAACATGCACTACACTACCATATATTCCGGGAGACCGATCGGGAGCTTAGAGCTTGTCTCGGCTGGGGCGGTGCCCCGTTGGTGGGAGAGTCCTGGTTAGGAGGAAACCCCACTAACCGACGGTAGGTCGGCGCCGGATCTCGCCATCCAGCGGGGGAAGATCACCGCAATCTTCCGAGAAAAAACATGCACTACACTAACGGGACTAATGACCGAAGTAGTTGACGCGCCCGGAAACACGAAAAATCAATCAATCAATCAACTGCCGGTCAACGTCAAGGAGGGTCCAAAAGTGACAGTTATTCACACCCAAGACAAACTTGAGGTACGGGCTGAGGTGGCTCAGGGCATCGGTTGATGTCACAGGACTGTCTCTGGCCGCGAGGTTTTAGGCTAGTTGATTGTTAGTGATTCCGGGCGCGTCAACTGCCGAGGTCATTAGTCCCGTAAGTGTAGCGCATGTTTTTTCCATCAGGAGTTGGCGGTGATCTTCCCCCGCTGGATGGCGAGATCCGGCGCCGACCTACCATCCGCTATTGGGGTTTCCCCCAACCAGGACGCTCCCCTCACCGGGACACCGCCCCAGCCGGGACAAGCTCTAAGCTCCCGACCGGTCTCCGGGAGGTCCTGGAGTTCGAGTCCCGACGGCGCGGTGTCTGGATTTTCAACACTGGCTAGATTGCTATAGTCGAGTGCAGTCGGTGTCTGGAGGACAAGTCCAGTGGCTGGCATTGTTCCGTGGTTTCTCTGATTAATACCAGGGGAGGGATCAACACCAGGTGCACCCCTGCAAGAGGGGAGGGGTGCAGCGTGCACGGCTGTAGGGCGAGGAGGGGGAGTTGCCCCTCGATGTACGGATGCGTCATCAACATCGATGTTTGCAAAATCGGTGTTGTCGATTCTTTGTTGGCAAATGTAGTGTATTATTTTTGTATTACGTTATAAGCAAGTACGCAATAAACGTTTTATAAATAGTTCTGAGAATGTTTTGATTGTCAGCTAAATCTCAAATATAAGTTAATAAACACGACCACTATGACAATGAAACGTCCCTCCCTGCACGCGAACTATCATGTTACAGGTTATTAAAACAGTTTTATAAACATCGATGGTTTTCTGGCCATGCATTTTGAAAATCGATTTTTAAAATTTGAACATCGTTATTTCGAAACATCGATGTTTTGTTGTCATTGTCGTACCTCTACCTTCAAGGAGACATCTTTCACTACCGATTCACTTCAAGGAGGTTCCGGAAGTGTTAGTTGTTCTCACCGATGTCAAACTTGAAGTGATTGAAATGTTCAAAAAGCAAACTTGGAATGGTTGAAATGTTCAGAAGTCAAACTTGAAGTGGTCGAAATGTTCTCTCTAAAGCGATGTCTCGCAAGCGGTATTCGGAAGCAGCCAGACATTGCTCGCCGAGAAATGGCTGTTCAGTCTTCGCCGAGCACCAAACTTTTGGTGCTCGCCTTAACCCATAGTTCTTCGTGCCACGTCAAAGGAAGCGAGCATTCGCCGAGTGTCTCGATTTATCGGTAGAGTCGAGAAGTCGCTAGCGACTCATCCAATGACGAATGTGTGGCGCCTCCTTCACGAAGGGAAGTTGGAGAGAATGCAATTTCAGGGTTCCATGAGACCTGTAAGATCAACGAGGATACATCTGCATCTTTCTTCAGAAGTGATGTCTGCTTTGATTCTCTCCCTCTTTCCTTTTAAATTCTCTCCTGTTATTTATCTGTCTCCTGACCCTCTCGAGGTACTTGAAATGTAACAGCTCGAAAACTACTCACTCATTGGACTCGCGTTTGATCGTCATTTAACGTCGAATTTTGGGTGGACAACTCGAACTTTTGGCATACTTTCTCAGTCTACTCCTGTTTCCACTGCTTCTCATTCCGCCATTTTTATATCATCATTCCCCTCATCGTTATAGCTACAATCCACTCATTGGATCATAACTCCTGAGTCCTAATGATATAAGTAGCTGAGGGACCCTTAAACACCAATCATAAAATAAATCACGAAGCGCCGTAAAGAGACACAGGTTGAATTACTTCATCCCAGCACCGCTATATTCTTCCTGTTATTCAACACTTCCAGTGGAACAGTAAGCTGGGTCGATGAAAGTTTACTTTTACTCCGTGGGTTAAAGCGCGTTCTCCACAATTTGTTTAATGATGCACAGAAAAGTCGAAAGTGACGAACCGCTTTTGAAATTGAGTTTATAAAATATAGCTTCTCAAATGGTTGTTGGATTCTTGAAGTTTCTTCGATGAATGCAATGTCAAAATCAATTACCAACTTTCATTATAAAGATAAAAGGTCAAAAATCTATGTAAACTTACTCTGCTTTAATCGTGTTAATGATTTAAGAGTAATTTCAGACCTAAATATTTTAATTTATCTTACTCTTGATTTTATTAACAAAAAGCACAGTTGTGTTAAACTGCTTTCAATATTTGTTAATACGATAACAAATAATTGCAAAACCGTGAACAAACATGATGTTTTAAAACGCCTTGGATGTACTATATTTCCGTCCGACCAACTGAATCGTTTATTTCAGAAACCCGTCAAACGCCAAACTTGTCATGTCAAGAAAATTGAGAAAAAGTGTCCCAGATTTTTCAATTTCAAATTATTTTTTAATATTAAAGCAGTTAATAAATTAATATTTTTCAGGTAAATTTGCCCATGAAACAATATTCCACCGCTAAAGTGCATTTTAAATTTTAGCGTTTGACGGGTTTCTGAAATAAACGATTCATCTGCAGAGAACAGTTTGATTTCGATTTCTCCTTCGTAGCTGTACCAGACGTCCATTCTCGTGGGAGACGTCCATTAAAGTGGGCGGCGTGGTGAGATGGAGGGAGGCGAGGAGGACATGTCAGGCGGCCTTGGAAGCCTAACTGCTTTGCGGAGGCAACGGACTTTCTGCATGCACTTCTCTCCACGGTGAAATGCAAGGCCCTGCCCTGCCTGCCGTTGGTTGGTTGGTTTTTTCGTGTTTCCGGGCGCGTCAACTGCTTTGGTCATTAGTCCCGTTAGTGTAGTGCATGTTTGTTTTTCTTCGGAGATGACGGTGATCTTCCCCCGCCGGATGGCGAGATCCGGCGCCGACCTACCGTCGACCAGTGGGGTCCCCCTAACCAGGACTCTCCCACCACCACCGCCCCAGCCCGGACAAGCTCTAAGCTCCCGACCGGTCTCCCGGAATATGTGGTAGTGTAGTGCATGATAGTGTAAGTGTGTGTGTAAGGGGGAGAGGATAGGACAAGGAAGATGAAGG
Source organism: Teleogryllus occipitalis (assembly GCA_011170035.1). Lineage (NCBI taxonomy): Eukaryota > Metazoa > Arthropoda > Insecta > Orthoptera > Gryllidae > Teleogryllus > Teleogryllus occipitalis. The sequence continues at coordinate 60,445 of BLKR01006135.1, forward strand.
AAAGATCGCGCGCGGTCCGTGGCCCGTTTGGTAAGGTACTGCTCCGGCATTCGCTTGGTGTTGATCGGAGAAACCACGGAAAACTACCGATCAGAGCAGCCGGCCGCTAGAATTCTCCTCCAGGCAGCAACTGAATTCGACTAGCTGAAAAGCTAGTGTTAAAAATCCTGCCGCCGTCAGGAACCTAGGACCTCCCGGTCAGAGGCGCTGCAGTGACATGAGTTGATACACTGAGCTACCGCTCCCGGTACCCAAAGAGTCTACGTGGACTCCAAGGACATGCAATGCGATGTTGGCTTAGTAATTAACCCTTGCAACACTTGTCCGGTGCATAAGTTGTTAGTTAAACCACTTTGAGTTTTGTTTTACGCACGTCCGACCGGTCCGCTAGTCAATGATCCGTGGCGGTTGTCCTTTTTGGTCGACGTGAACCTTCCTTTCGTCGAGCTTGACTCGTTCATTAAATTATGTTCACGTAAGGACATACGAACTACATGCAATCTTATTGCTTCGCCTCAAGGCATCAGGTATTTTATGTAGTATTACACCTAAACTATTTAAAATACGTGTTTTCACATCTGATTCACGATTTCTGTTATTTTTGGTTTAAATTTTTAAGAAGAATTTCCAATGTGTTAGAAACCCAAACTTAAAAGAAAGTATAATAGCTGTATTTTTATTCTTTGTAAAGATGTGTGTAATAAAAAATATCGAATACACCATCGCTTAAAGACTGCAAAACTTATGACTGAGTCTGACAAAAATCTGACGCAAAAAAAATCACTCTTCGATATTTGGAGATTTCTGCGTAATGTTTGGCATGCAATTACGTGTCATGTAGATAGTCAAATGATTAACGACGCTAAGTACGAGGATTTTCGAGATATTTTATAGCAATATATCTAATTATTATGTCAAATAATCTGCCATACCGTATTTGGACCACTGGACGAGTGAAGGAACACTATAGCAACGAAACAACTGACCTCGGGATGCCTGAGATTAAACTGTCACGTTATCCGCTGGCCAGGTGTAAGTATCTCATAATTACCCTCCTTTTGCAGAAACAGGGCCTTTTAGGACCTGTCGCTAGTTAACAGTAACAATTCTCGAGAACTATTCTATACGACGAGAAACGGTCACCTCAGTGTTCTTCCATCTCTTTCTTCTTTAACATACTGTACATTTTTTCACATTATCTCATTTTTGAAAAAAATATAAGAGGTTTTATTAAAACTGTCCTGCTTTAAAGAAACGGGTCCTTTGCGCTTCCTAGGTGCGCAGTGGGATAGGAATCTATGGCCATACGCTTGTCGGAAGATTTCATTTTGATACCATTTTCAGCTTGGAGCATTTCCAGCGTAAATCTTATAGTAATATTACAGTCGACTCTGGATATAGTGAAATTTCAGTTACAATGAACCAAAATCTCTGGTCCCGATCCATATACATTACAAATAAGCACTCCACGATCCGATTATAGTAAACTCTCCACATGGTTATAGTGAATAAAAAGTACAACTTACAGAAAGTACAACTTCTAGGAAAAATATCTTTGCCTGATGGCCACATATTGCAACAACACCATGGGCTCCCAGACGATCTCTTGAATTATTTTATTACATTTACTTAGAACGAGAAGGACTGATCTATTGAACCACGAAAGAAATTGCTTCAATCTCATTTACGGAAATTCTATCGAGCGTGTTGAATTCATAGATACGGACTGTGAGAAGAAACCTAGGGAAATACCATTTCGGTAGGATATTGTTAATGCTGAGGAACTGTCTTTTAAAATAATAGAAAATGAATATGATGACAAAATATAAAAAATAAAGTGTCTGAACGGTGCAAGAGCCATCCAAGAGAATCAAAACTGCACTAACTATTTTGAGTGTGTGAGCGATATAGTATAAAGTGTAGGAGGCACATTGACACTAGAGAAAGATTTTCAAAAATTATTAATAGAAAAAACAAATTAATAAAAAAGGATTGTAAGATTAAACGAAAGTATGGATATTTTGAATTTGTGTTTAGATATTACTCTTCACTGAAATAACAGAAACATTTAGAAATCGTATAGAAACGTTATTATTTTGGATTTACTGCCTATAGTGAACCTCTGATACAGTGAATCAAACATTTTGGTTTCCAAAATTTCACTATTACCGGTTTGTCGACTGTACTACCTTGCGCGGTAAATATATCTACTTGTATACCAACAACCCACTTTTCACTTTTAGAAAGGTAATTTTACCTTTCTAAAAGTTAAAAGTAGATTGTTTGTTATTATTTTGGCTAGAAGGTACTGTGAATAAAAGAATAGAGTGCCCTTCCAAAAACCCAGTGTCAATTATATTTGTTAGCCGTCTTTATCTTATTCTAGAATGGGGTTTGTAAATGTTGATTTTACGTCTCGATATGCGGTAGTATTTTGGATGAACTCTATTGCTTTTATATTCACATTTACACACTAGAATTTTATCATTTAGAATTCTCGAAATAATGTTATGTAAAGAAAGAACTGCCAGCCTGGATAGCCGAGGTCGCTAAGGCTGAAGGGCCATAGCCGCCTCGTGCCTAAAGGGACGCGGTTTCAAATCCTGCGAGGAGCATGGACGTTAAATCTGCGTCCGTATACGAGTATGCAAGTTCCGCTACGGTGACCCTCAAAGTTTCGAACATAATGTTACACTGACCTTAGTAGTTGAAAAGTGAAAGAGTATACTGAATCGATGATTTCTATGAATCGATTGGCGAAGATGAAAAAAATTATTATAGCTGGAGCAAGCTTCTAACTTCCAGACCCTGTCTGATAAGGGGGGGGGGTAATGGAGAGGAATAATAAGGAAGGATAAATAAAAGGAAAGAAAATGATTCAAGCTAAGTAGATACATTTTGGAACTTGAAGGCCCTTGTGCTGACACAGCTATGACTCAGAAAAGAATGGTGTCGATTGGCATTCTTCCTAGATTGTGAAATATTTTCAACATTTCTCAAGGACCGGAAGAAATCACTTTAAAATTAACTCATTAAAGAATGCGTTTGCATTGTCTATTTCAATGCAAAGGAAGGAAGAGATAGTGCACTGAATAAATACTCGCTGTAGATGTGAATAGAAAAATATAACGTATAAATTGACCCTTGAAGAGCGTTGTATTTCTGAATGTATTATTGAGAGAGATGGCTCCACCAATGTCATGAATTACTCCGTATACGTATACGAGAAAGTAAAAATGAGTTATGTGTTGACTATGGCGTTTTCTTTTTAAAAAAAAATTGAGAAATATGTGTATCGAAATTATTTTTTGAGCAATAATACTACACTATTTAAAGGAATAATGCAATAAGATAATGCACTTAATCGATTTGGAATATTATTGACTAACTTATTATTCTTTGCAATTGCTGTTATCATCATTATCAGTGTTTTCCTGTTTCACGTTAACATCTCCCACTGACGACAAATTTAGATACAAATCTCTGTTAGTAGATAACTGTAAAATCTCTGAAGAATCCTTTGTGATTAAAGTGTGCTTCTCCTTAAACCTTCTTTGCCCTTACCACCTCCTCTAACCACTCTTTCTTTGGTTTTCGTCTCTTCCACTCTTCGTTCTTTCTACAGCTGACGCAGAATCCATTTCGTAGCTGTTACTTTCTCTTTTGTTTGCTCCGATTCACAACACAAAGGACGTATATACCACAAGAATATTTCACCATACTTTCAGCTCTCAAAACTACTGGTTATGCCGATCAACATTATCACC
>BLKR01006136.1:0-45718 GCA_011170035.1 Teleogryllus occipitalis
CTAATTATAGATGGGATTAGAGAGTTGATGAAATTAATAATGCAGGAGGTGATGGAGTTAATTATAGTGGTGATTATTGGGTGATTGGATTGGATATTATTGGAATGGGCCGTGTGGTTATTGGAATTTTGGGTGTTTTGCGATGTGCTAGGAGGTGGTTTGTTCATGTTTGAAATATGGGTAAAGTTTTGAATAGGCTGGGATTGCGGCAGTGGTGGGAAATGGGCTCTTGATTGATTTTGGAGGGGAGGAGTAGCATTGGAGTTTGGTGGATTTTCATTATTTTTATTTTTAGAGGTACTTTTCCTATCTAAGATCTCTTTGTAGTAGGTGCAGTTCGTGTTTCTTATGTCGGCCTTGTGATTTCCGTTGCAGTTCGCACACACCGGAGATTCGTTCTTAGGGCAGAGCACAGAGTAATGGTTCCCGGCACAGAATGCACACGTGATGGAGTGGTTACAATTGTTTTTGGTATGACCGTAGTCAAGGCATCTTTGGCATTGGAGGGGGCCTTTATGCTTTTTGCGTCTTTCGGTTCTAACACGATGATTGCAAATTTGATGTATGGTTAATATAGTTTCTATTGGTTCAGAACCGTTGAATTCCGCGGCGACTACTGGGATTGGAAGGCCATCTTTTTGAAGTCTGGTGACTCTGATTATTGAAGTGAAGCGTTGCTGTAGGTCATTCAAAATTTCCGGTTCTGTTATTGATTGTTCGATGTTTTTGAATACGACAGAAAATTTTTTGTTTGATGGATCTTTGAATGAATGAAATTTACGATGGGTATGTATGAGATATTTGATTATTTTACGGAAGTCCGTGGGGTTATTGGCATTGATCTTAACTTTGTTATTTTTCACGTCTGTGATGAAGTTGTTGGTGACGTTAGATTTAAGTTCGATTATAAGATCGCGAACACTGGTTACGTCCGCCACAAAGATTGGAGGAATTTTGGCTGGTTGCGAAGAGTGATCGTCAGTATTTACATTTAAATAATCGAACCGATTATCTTCAGGGTTGGGATTTATATTAGCGAGTTCTCCGAATCTGTTCCCGACGGGGACATTGTATTCTAGAGCACTGGATTGATTAGAGTTCTCGTTAGAGTTACTCGAGATTACACTTTTCTTTTTTGTTTCGATGGGGATTTCACTGTCACTGACTGACCTCTTTTTGGTGTTGACGTCTGATGATGAAGGTTGCGACATCGTGCTGAGGTCTGTTGAGGCGGCCACCTGGCTGCCAACGATGCGTTGCTGGTCGGTAAGTGGAGGTGCGGTTGGTCCACTTAGCATGTGAGGCTGATGTGATGGGGGTTGATGTAACTGTTGTTCTAGTTGATGTTGTAGTAGATGATCTGGAATACGTTGCAGTGATGTTTCACGGACGTCGCCTTCTGGGAAACCGACCTCCATTTCGCCCTCGGCCGGGTAGACCTGGGCGAGGGCATCTGCGATACACTGGCGTATGCCAGCGTTGTCTGATGAAAATGTTGCACTAATTGCTGGCAATATTAGCGCCCACAGTTAGAAGTGCTGATGAACACTATTATTGTAGCACTTTATCTTACACTGGCACAGAACACTATTACGAGACGAGGCGCAGCGCTGAGCGCGGAGCTCCGTACTGTGCGACTGCTCGCAGCGGAATGTCTACCGTCTGATAGCGGAGTTTTCACCGACCAAGAATCTCCCACCAGCGTGGCATCATCCCAGTCGAGACAAGCTCTAAGCCAGATGACAGCCGGCAAGAGGATGGGGCAAATCCGAAAAGCTAGCCCAAACCAAAGAATTTAGGAAACTAACTAGTACGAGAAACTCTGTGCCATACTGTAGCCCACTAGTTAAATTTTTCTTTCATTCATTCAACATCCTTTTCAATCATTCGCAGTGTTTATAAGAATAGAATTCATTATTTTATTTCGCCACAATATTCTGATTATATTTGCATTCTACAATGAACTAAAACACTAAAGGTGTCAATTTCAGCGTTAGGACGTTCAGGAGGAAATTATCAAAATAATTGGTCTAAACAATTAATATTTCAATGTATCAAAACTTACAATAGATTAAAATTAACGTTCTAATGAAAGAAGTTATTGATGACAAATTGATCGAATTGCATGTACTATTTCAATGTAGTATCAAAGCCTAGACTTCATGTACGTTTTTGAAGTAGGCAGTACCGAATGTCCGCCATATTGAAAATTACAGGGACCAAAGCCCGCTGATAAGCCGCATAATACCCTTGAGTGCTTCGTCTCTACCTGCTGATCTGAACAGAGAAATGTAACAAAGGATTTTTTATCTGTTCACGAACCTGGTTTACGGATGTCATTCCCATTGTCCATTGTAACACTTCAGGGGAAAATCCAACTTTCGCGCAGGAGAAATGGCACGGTTTATTTATTTATTTATTTTACGTCAAAAAAACAGTTGAAACTGCGTATGACGTGCTATGGGGAAAAGTGAATTGTGTGCACATTTTCAAAATTCTGTGATCCCTGCACTAAGTCATATACTACTTAAATTTTGAAAACAGAAAAAAATCTCCCATGTAATAAAATCTATTTTCAAGGATAAATAAGCAATACATTTTGGCTCTTATCCATGTTGTCCTTCGGAATAATACTTCCTGCCGCGACAACATGGAAACGATAATTTGAATAATTGTATTTCCCACTGAATTCTAGAAGACGCGCACAGAAAATGAAGTTACATTTATGTCCAGAAGCAAAACAAGGGCCATCTCAGCATTTGCTCAATGGATCAGGGAAACTGGACGAAAAACCTGATCGAGATGGGGGTCATTGACCCGGAGGCTGTAGTACAATACTTGTTACAGGTTGTTTATACACATTTATACAGTCCAAATGGTAAAAAATGCATTATGTATCATTGTTAAAATTAATGTTACTTTTCTTGTGATGCTCAGTATAGTCTCTAATTGTATAGAAACAGTTATGCAGCAGAAACGATTTCACTTGGGATTTAAACTTTTCTATCGAATTTAATCGTTTAATGTCATCTGGCAAAGTGTTGTAAAATAATGTACATGTATTGTATGTGAATTTTTGTAATGAGCTGTTGATACTGTCACCTGATGAATATGATTTCTACGTCGAGTGTTATAGTAATAGACATTGGCATTTTCTGAAAATATATTCCCGCCCTTAAGCAAGTCATTTTTGACAAAAACCACTGATTCGTAAATAAACAGACACGGTAATGGTAAAATTCCTAGATTAATGAAGAGAGGCTTACATGAATCACGTGGGTGGGATTTGGTTATTATTCGTACAATTCGTTTTTGTAATCTAAAAGTCTTGGAGCTATAAGATGTATTTCCCCAGAATATTATGCTATATCTCAGGCGGGAATGAACATTCGCGAAATATACACAACGAGCAGAATGAAGGCTGACTGAATTTGAAAGAATTCTGAACGCGTAGCATAATGAACTTAATTTTGTGTTCAATTCATTTCAATGGACGTTCCATTTAAGGTTTGACTGAATTGAGAGAGCTAAAAATTTCGTTGCCTTAACATCAGTCACCGGTACACCGTTCATTTTCAATGGAGCACAGAATTGTGTATTTGAAATGGAAAACTGCATTAAAACCGTTTTCTTTTCGTTTACTATTAATTTGTTATTACGGAACTAATTTGAAACATCTGATATTGTACTATTTACGGTTTCTTTATTGCAAAGGATGTTCGTATCATCCATGTTGGCAATCTGAAAGCGCGTCGTGTTTACTGAGAAAGGTTTTCATTCGTACGTAAAAAAAGTCTCTCTAATATTTTTGAAAAAACTGATAAAGAGAAATGGGCCGATAATTTTGAATTTCATTTTTGTTTTTTTTTGTTTTTGAAGAGCGGCTTAATTTTAGCTGTTTCGAAAATATCTGGAAACGTTCCGGTGCATAGCGATGAATTAAATATGTGAGTTAACGGGTGTATAATGGCATACGCACAGGTCTTTAACAAAGAATCCGGGAATTCATCTAAACCGGACGAATATTTATTTTTTAGTTTACCGATTATTTTGAGAATTTCATAGGAAGAAGTTTCGGAAACGAACATTGTGTCTAAAATTTTGGGTGAACTGTCTGTTTTTTTAATTTTGTGGCTGAAGACCAGCAATTCTCGAAAAGTATTGGTTAAAGAGACTAGCCACTGTTGCCGGATCGTTCACATTTACATCGTTATATTTTAAAACATTTTCTACGGGGTTTCTAGTTGATTTGGTAGTATTTTTTATTATATTCCACATTGCTTTTGTTTTGTTATTTGAGTTCAAAATATCCTGATCGTGTTTCATGATTTTAGCCTGTCTTATGACTTTTCGTAACAATGTTTTGTATTTTTTTTATAGTAGATAAAAAAATCTTGAGATACGTTATGACGTTTAGAAATGAAAGAAATAATTCGTTTGTTTTTACAAGATGTCCTAATCCCTTGTGTTATCCAAGAATTGCTTTTCCGTGAAATATTTAATTTTCTTTTTTGAAGAGGAAAGCAAGTGTTAAAATGAAATGAAAGAGTTGAAAGAAAAAGAATTATATTTGTCGTTTGTATCAACAGTATTATAAACCGCTTCCCGTGACTCCTGCATCAAGTAATCAATGAATAATTTTATTTTACTTTTTGTAAACAATCTAGTCATACGTGTATTATTTATTGTGTCAGTGAATGCATTTCTTATAATGGTAAGAATTTGTGCATCGTGGTCACTGTATCCTAATTCTTTTGTTTCAACTTCATATCGAGTAGTAGTTTTGTTAATTATAATTTGATCAATTGTCTTCATCGAATTTTGTGTTATCCGTGTAGGTACATTAATTGTAATGTCTAAATGAAAGGAATTAATTAAATTGAGAAACTTTTCTTTCTCGCAAGATTCGACCAGAAAATCAATGTTAAAATCTCCGCATACAACAATGGATTCAAAAGAGCGATTGCTGACTTTGTTAAGTGTTATCTCCAGGTTTTCTAAGAACAAAATATAATCTGCAGTTCTCTTTGTTGAAGGTCTGTAGATGCAAAGTATTATCACTTTTAGTGAAGTAAGATGTACAACAGAAATTTCGAAAATATTTTCAATGGAATACACATTTAATTCCGCCAAGGGGATAGATTAAATATTATTTCTAACGTAAATACAAGAACCCCCATACGTAGGACCTTTATGCGATTCTCTCTCTCGGCAATAAAAGACTGCGAGGTAAAAGTTTGGAATTTGGAAAATGCTAAGTTCATTAGGAGATAACCAATGTTCTGTAAAGCAAAGAACATCCATTTGATTTAGATCGCTCTGTAGAGCTGCCTCGATAAACTCAGTTTTATTTGAAAGGGATTGAACATTATGGTGAAGAATGTTTAGTACCTACACGAATGTTTTTCTGTTGCATCTGACTATATTTACTCCATTTTTACCTCCAGTACGTGGTCGAAGGTTGTAGTGTGTCCCGGCAGTGAGAGGTTGTGAGGAAGATGGGGCATCAGGTGTAGATGAATTAGTAGTGGGAATGGGAGAAACGGGAGTAGGTTCAGAGGAAGAGGCAACAGGGTTCGAAATGACGGTGGGGGGTGGAGAACGTAAGGAAGGTGAAAGGGATGGATTTTTGGCAGGAGACTGCGTAGGACTGGAGTTGATGATGTATTGTGCAAGCTTGTTACCGACTGCATGTTTTCCAGCAAGGTTCATGTGAAGACCATGCCGGGTGAAGTGTTTTGCTGAGAGGAAATTCATTTCAAAAAGTGTGACATTTGTTTCTCTCAGCTGCAGTTTTAATTGTTGGTTTGTGTGCTTAATCTCGCTGCATAGTGTTGGTCTGTTGTACCAGAAGGGCAGAGTCGAGACTACAATGTTAGTATTTTGGGCGGCACGTTGTAATTTGTTAACTTGTTGTTCAGGTGTAAAGTTATCGCTCAAGTTAATGTCATTCTGCCCTCCTATGATAATGACTGTGTCTTGATTGGTCAGTGTCTTCGTGTGGGTGTCCAACTCTGCAGTCACATCTGCAAACCTCCCGTTAGGTTTAAAAATAGATGAGACTGAGAAATTGGAGGGTAACTTTCTACTGAGAATGGAGGACAGATGGCGGCCATGACTGTCAGCTGACTGCCATGGCCATGACTGTGAGCTAGGATGCGCAGCTTTACGTGTTTTGGTTTTGACGCGCTTCCTAGCCTGTTTGCGTTGGTTTGTGCATGAATTTGTCGATGGTAGAGAAGGGTGGTGAGGATCAGGAAGGCGAGGAAAATCTGTTTCATAATCTAAAACACTAAATTTGTTTTGAGTTGTGACTGGATGCGGTGCCTGTGTCTTTTGTACAGTCACGGGTGTACGGTTTGTATTATTCGCTGTGTTTCCGACTTGAAACCAACCGTCTGTGTAGAAAACGACCTCTTCCAACCTTCGGATATGTTGATCTAAATTATTGTTTATGTGTGTGAAGGCTTTCAGGTCGGCTTTGAGAGTGTAGAGAGTAAAAAGAGTAGATCGAGCAGTAGCCATGTCACGAATGCGTTTTAATGTACGTGATAAAAATTGGAATAAATACAAGGAAACCAAGAGAAGAGCAACAATAATCGAGCTTTATATGTTAAAAGTGTAAAATTGATGTGTATTCAATAAATTAAAAAGTAAGATTCAATATAAAAACGAAGGTATGTTACTCACAAAATCTATTGGTTTACTTACGAAATTTGGCAATGTGGCTACGTAGAATTTCGTCCACTTAAGCTGCAACTGTTTAAAGTGGAAGTGCTATTAGAATGGACTGTCGGAAAAGCTAAATATCGAGAGAAAGGGCACTTTATAAACACCTAATTTTGCGCCCAAACTGTTGATTAGAGAAAATTTAAAACATAAGATGTTGATAAATTTAATATTTTGTTTCGTAGGTCAACATTTACGAAAAATGGATGTTTTTAGTTATTTAAAAAAAAAGTAGGATAAGTGTTACATATTTATTTAAAGGTGATATCTTCCATAAATACGTTATATGTTAATGTATTTTGATAATTATTATTAAGTCATGCAATTTACTACTTTAAGGGCAGAAATGTCATTATCACAAGTGTCATAAAATGAACAAACTTTCATAAAACGGAAACCTCCCTAAACCGGAATTTTTTATGTCCCGAACGATTCTGGCTTGGGCAGATTTTACTGCAAAACAATAATAGGAAAAATAGCTTTGTCGTCTTGACCTTGACTCTCACAGACGACTGGCGAAACCCTCAGATGTCGATGAGAGCTCCCCTTTCGAGCGACCTTCGGATTCATTAGAATTCGGCCATTCATTATAGGAAAATGTAAAGAATCTTACAAGTAAAAGATAGTTTCTACTATTTAATTAAGGAATACCGTATAAAAATGTCAAAAATGTTTTGAAACTTGTATATTACAATAATTGTATTCGGATTATTCATGCAATGCATGTGTTCGAGTTCATCGTCAGGAAGACGACACGTGGAGAATTCCGCGCTTTGCCAAGCAGCACGTAATGAAATGTCTGAATTCTGTCGAAAAAACACTACACGCAATGGTTTATATCACATTTAAATTTATTTTTATGGATTTTGAAAGGTGTTACACACGCTGGTAAAATTTCATGTCAATCTGAGTATCAACATGGCGAGTGTTGCGCGTGAACGCAGTGTGAGAAGTGGCAACGCTGTCCTCCATAAGCCCTGTACTGCAATCTAATGCTTGAACGCTCTATAGAAGGATTTTCCTAAGAATGAGCCAAAATCACTGCTAGTTCTGGCGACATAACTGAAGGTTCTGTGGTCGTTGTGTCCTTGAGCCTATTAGACTCCCTTTCTGCATTCGTTCGTTTGCAGTTGGCTAACTTGTAAATGGCTTTGACGCTTCCTTTGTGATGTTCTCGTCCGACGAAAATATAGTGCGCCACGAGAAATAATTGAAATGAGGAAGAGCAGCGTTATGTGCTCTTCTGTAAAAACTACTTTTTTCTATAAACATTGCATTGAATTTACTTTTTGCGTGATAAATATTAATGTTTATTTTAAAATCTAGACTTCAATGTGAGATGCGTCCTAGTGCACATGTTTGTGGCTATTGTGCTGTTGTGTGGCGAGCTGTGATTGAGCTTTCTCTTTACATTCGTGGAAGTTTTCTTTTGCAGATTGTGAAAGCATGTTAAGAGATTTTCCACATACATAATTTAAATATTTCCCGGACACACGTACGTGAATATACGAGGGGGAGTCAAAGAGTGAGCTGTAAGTTGGCATGCCTGTTTGCGATAGTATGCCGGATGTCTCCAAGGCGACAGTAGCCGGCAGATGCATAAACACCGGCGCAACAACAGTTCCAAAATGGCAGCCCCACTAGCCACATGCACCAGCGAGGAGCAGCGTTCTGTGATTCGGTTTTTGCGAAGTGAAGGTGTGAAACCGATTGACATTTTTAGGCGAATGAAGGTTCAGTATGGAGATGCGTGTTTGTCACAGCCACAAATTATGAATGGTGCCGGAAATTTGCAAATGGTGATACGTCCGTGGCCGATGCTCCACGCCCCGGCCAGGCTCGGCGCGTAGTGACTCCAGAGACCATTGCAGCCGTTGAAACCATCGTTTTGGAAAACCGCCGTGTGACAATAGACGAAATTGCAGCATGCGTACACATGAGTCATGGATCAGCACATCATATTGTGAATGATGTTCTCCAGTTTCATAAGGTGTCTGCAAGATGGGTGCCCCCACAACTGACGCCTGAACTGAAACAGCGACGTGTTGATGCGTGCGAAGACCTTTTGTGGCGTGCTGAACGTGACGGTAATGCCTTCCTGTCACGAATCGTCACTGGTGACGAAACATGGGTGCATTACCATCAGCCTGAAACAAAGCGAGCGAGCAAGGAGTGGCGCCACTCCTCATCACCGAAACCCAAAAAGTTTCGGACACAGCCGTCTGCAGGGAAGATTATGCTGACCCTCTTTTGGGACCAAACGGGCATCATCTTAGAACACTACACGCCACGAGGAACCTCTGTGACGAGTGCTACGTACTCGGATCTCCTAAAAAAATCATCTCCGGCCTGCCATCAAAACGAAACGACGTGGATTGCTGTCAGCCGGTGTGCTGTTGCAACACGACAATGCACGGCCCCATACGGCGCGTGCAACGGTTGCGACCATCACAGACCTGAAATTTGAATGCCTCCCAATTCCCCCTTACTCGCCAGACCTCGCACCGAGCGATTTCCATCTGTTTGGTTCGCTCAAAGAAGCAGTGGGTGGCAGGAAGTTCCACTCCGATGAAGAGGTACGCAACGCGGTGCACGCGTGGTTGCGCCGTCGCCCAAAAAACTTTTTTTCTGCAGGTATTCAGGCTCTTCCGAAGCGCTGGCGGACTTGCATTGAACGAGGAGGGGACTATGTTGAAAAGTGATTTACTTCTGTACCCTGTGTGACCAATAAATAATATTTAAAAAAATAATTATGGTTTTCATTTGACTCCCCCTTGTACTTCCGCATAACTCTCAACTTCAGCAGTGTGTATTCACGAGAGCCATAACGGAACACTTTACGAAGAGGCGTGGATCAACAGCTGTCGCGGCGGAGGGATTCTTCCCTGCATTACATGTGATGTTCACTTGTTTAGCGAACTATCACTTTGGCTTCTTCTTAGGAAAATCCTTCTATAGGTACTGAGCGATGGGGCGCCGGCGGCCCAGGGTTTTCTTCAACGGGGACCCTGGCCGGCTGATCCCTTGTCTGTGGCCGTGGCTTTGGCCACGCATTAGCGCGTCCTTCGGGCAGTGGCCGTCGCGCGCAGACGAGCGATGGCGATCGCGGTGATAACGGGCCTTGCACGCACGGTTAACAGAGCAATCGCGCTTACTGATTGGAACTTGAGTCCCACTGAATACAATTATTGTAAAATTATGTAACAATTGGAAATAATACAAGAAAATATACACGATACTGTCGTACCATTAGATAACATAGTATTGCTTCCAGGGTAGCAATACAACATCCATTGCTGCATCTAGCTTGTTTTCAGTACAGCTTCTCTTGTTAATTCTGAGCACATGATAATGGTGACATGGAGAAAAATATAGGGATGGAAAGAAGTGATTAATGATATTATAGGCATGAGTGTGTGTACATATAAATTTATATATATATATATATATATATATATATATATATATATATATATATATATATATATATATATTCCTATACATCATCTAGAAAACATACATTGAAACTTTTCGAAAAATATTTTAGTTCTCTTTCTGTTTTCGTCCATTTTCTCATTAATCTTCTTAGTCAGGAATCTCACATACTGGAACAAAAAAAATAAAATTACTTCAGCATATAGACTATTTCTAATTTGACAAGTTTTTCAGAATTATTATTATTATTATTATTATTATTATGACTTATGCACTTCTCCCACGCGGGGGGGGGGGAAACATTCACCTGCCGCAGATATCACTCGCTAGGCTCACTCGTACGGCTCAGAGCAAGTAACGAGCAAGAACTTCATTTACTTCCAGGACCTCTAACACTACATATCAGACACATCAGTGACAGTTTTTCTGACAATGTGACAGGTGTCTAGAATGACTGCTTTTTGTACTGTTGCTAGTATGTGCTTTATATTCAATTCTTGCAGATGTTTATTATTATTATTATTATTATTATTATTATTATTATTATTATTATTTGCTCCAATAGAAAAAATCTCAACTGGAAACATTATTAAAAGCATGCTACACAAAGAAACTAGTGCTGCAATAGAATGTACAGACTTTCTCGCACTATTTACTTTTCTGAACTCTTTGGTCTTGATTCGCTTTTCAGTAAGGCCCCACCCTCACCCCAATTGCTGCATTTCAACGCCTTTTTTATTTTTTAAAATTTTGTTGCGTCTTTATTGCAATGTGTCTCCAAGCCCTTCTTGGGCACTGAGCATAAGTGGACTAATCCCCCGTTACTTAATTTTCTTTTTGATTCCTCACGTCACAGTCAGTGGCATCATCCCTTTTGTTCGTCGACGTTAGTAACTGGGGTTCCCAGACGGTCACCTATACGGTAATCGATGGTGTCTGGAGTTGTTTAACTTCCGTGACTTCACGGATTGTAGTGAAGCAAATGGGCAAAAGACGCCGGCGCCTAAAAGGTATTTTTCACATTTCCAAATATTTCAGATCTCTAATAGTAGAATTGAAATATGTTAATAAGAATATTATACAAGAGTACCATATTACCTAAGCAATTTTCACTGAAAAAATTGGAGCTGTTCTTTTATGATTTGAGCGTTTCTGAAAATGCATGATTTTGAGCTCAACTTCACAGAAAACTTTTAAGTTGTTAAAAAACTTCACAAAAATTATTAGAAACATTACTATTTACAAATGCAATAATGCATAAAACCTCGTAACAATGTAAATATTAACGACGTGAGAGATGCATAAAAACATTTGTTTTTTTTACAAAATAAAAAGCATACCCTAAAATGGCATTTGTCAATTAATAAAGTGAACTTAGCATCATCTGCACCAAAAGTTACAAAAAAAATTGGAAGTGTTTTTGAAAAAATGTCGGCCTAGGGTTTCTGAAAGTGAGCAATTTTGAGTTCATTTCCACAGGAAACACTCCCTAAAGTGGTAAAACACTGCGAATAACTACAATGACTGCTTTTCGGCATGTCATGAATCCTTAGGTCATGATTCGCAATATTTAAACCTAATTAAGTGAGGAAACGTATATTTTTGGTGGTAGGTCTACTGCTTATGTAGTTTTGAGAATGTCTTGTAATGTTACGGAAGATAACGGCGACTTTTCGACAGAATATTGTCGGATCCTAAAAAAACGAAAAAGTGGATAAACCTTGAACCTTTTTGTAGTTGATTGATTAGTGTTTCTGAGCGCTTCAGCCGAAAAAAAGGTCGATTGTCCGGAAGTGTAGTGTATGTTGTATCAAGGAAAGTGGTGGTGATCTGGCGAGATTCGGCACCGACCTACGTCGGCTTGGGCAGATATTCCCCAAGCAGGTAGCTCCCACCACCGTGTCCCCCTGCCGAAATAAGTTCAAAGATCGTGACTGGTCTTCCCATAAGTGTGGAAATTAGTGCTTGTGATTGTAAGTGTACGTAAGGGATGGGGATAGGACAAGGAAGAGGACGGAAAGATCGTGCGCGGTCCGTGGCCCATTTGTTCGGGTTCTTCTCCTGCATTCGCCTGGTGTTGATCGGAAAAACTACAGGAAAATACCGATCAGAGCAGCCGGCCGCTAGAATTCTCCTCCTAACTGCGGCTGAACTCGAGCTAGCTATGAAGCTAGTGTTGAAAATCCTCCCACCGTCGGGACGCAATACCTAGGACCTTCCAGTCAGAGGTACTGGAGGAACATCAGTTGATGCCCTGAGTCATCCTTGTCAGTATTTACATGCAGTAAATTCAGGGCCGGATTACTAGTCCGCAGGGCTCTAACCAGTAAATATTCGGGGGCCCCATTGATCAATTTTTATCCAAATGTATACATTAAACTCCAATTTTTAATTTAAAATCTATCTAAATAGGATTTTTATAATTTTGTTTATCAATTTATGACAAATTGCGATATAATTTAACAAAAAATGAATACAATATTTATGCACTTCATTTATCAATAAATATATACACATTCATTAATACTTTTGCAGAGCAAATTCTTTTATTAAATCATCACAATTTTAGCGATGCATAGTATCAGATTCAATTGATAGTAAAGTCAATGAACTCTATCTTGTTGCATTGTCGTCTTCAGAGGATTCTTTAACCTTTTTATCTGTGAAAAAGATCGCTCTCCAGAAGAGTTTGTTATTAACAATGTTAAGAATATTCTAAGGCAGATTTCTAAGTTCGGAAAAACTGTCTGGAGTTTATCGTTTACAATGATTTTATAGAAATCAGTATAATTAACATGAATACTCTTTGGTCATTTTCAAAAGTATGTAATGATGAAATTGTTTCAATTCTCCAGCAAGATTCAAATCCAGTTCTTCAGGTTATGATGCGATAAGTGTTTCACATTAGATAACTCATCGTGAGACAAGTCTATGTTTAACAAGGAAGAAAACTTGCCTGACAGATTTTTATAAACCTGGCCTCTACTTTTCACCTGAGCTTGCAGAATGTTAATGATTACATAAAAAGTTGAAACCCGAAATCTGTCTCGCACTTAAAACTACATCTTCTGCTTGACCATCATTAACCTGTTTTCTCCGATGACGTCTTTGAGTAGAGTTTTCTTTATAATCAACATTAGGCAGAACTAATTTTGACGTGTTTTCGAATTTGTCAAAATCTCCGCACAGATCTTGCAAGTAATTTGTCAGTTTCATAGAGATCACTGCAAACTTTCCAATTAATTTCTTCACTTTGAAGAGCTTGAGGTGTGCGTTGAAAGTAATGCAAAAGGTCCTTCCACACTGTTAGCACGAAAAACGAATTCAAATTCTTGCATTTTTGAAGTGATATTTGTTGCCTCTCACTTCGTGATTATCGCCAGAGGTGAAATCTAACACGTTAAGAATTTGAGAATATGAATCAAGTATTGTGTCCATGGATCAGAGTTTGCGCCTCAACGCGTATTAATTGAATATTGCTAATTTGTTTTTAAATGTTAACAATCAATAAATCTCTGCTTTTGAAGGGTCCCAATTTGACAGGGGCCCTAAGCAATTCTCTGCTTATGCGGTAATCCGGCACTGAGTAAAGTACTTCTATATATGCCAGGGGCGGCTGGTGCCCCAACAGACTGGAGGTTGCACCTCTTTCGACTGACGGAAATGTAATTTCCAAAATTTAAAATACGAATATGTAATAAAAATGTAAGCAATTTATTTCGAAACCTTCACTACCCTGGTCTCTTTGGCAATAATGAAAGAACTTCGGCGCACATTCGAATTCACAAGACCGTTCGCAAACCGCTGACCAGCTGCAGCCACTCACACTGGCTTCCGCGAGACACTACCCACTCGAAGGACTTCCATCCAGAACGGCCATTTTTACACGAAGAACTCATCAAATGTACGTTTTGAATTAACAAACCTAATATCAAATGAAAACAAATTCTCCAAATATCATAAACAATGAATTGAATATCGTCAATAGTTGACTAATCTTGTGTACTTTCCATAACAAGCGATATTCATAAAACTGCGTTGCATCTAGTTAGACGAAGACAGAATATGGGTATTCCCCTGCGTCTCACTACGTCGCCGCGCAGCGCGAGAGCGCCACCCGCTTGGTTGCCTAACCAAAAGTCCGTATATTCCCCGTGTTAAATCTAAGTGCCAAAGAACAAAAGTAGTAAATTCAATAACACAGCCAAGAGCCAAGAGCGTGGTGCAATTCCTGGCAAGGCACTTAGACACCGTAGAGAGAGCCAGTTGGACGCTCTTTGGTTTCAGAGTGATTTCATATACATCGATATCGCAGTATCTTGAAAACTGAATGTCATTAAAAAGAAAATGTATATTCCTAAGATATTATAAGATCTTTTTCATTTTCTGGGGGTTGTGCAACCGTGCAACCTAAGAGACGCCACTGACATATATATATACACACATTAAGGCTCTTCACATGGGATATTTTCAAAAATTTCTCAAAAATGACTCCAAATTTCAAAACTGTGGATTTTTTCGGTATCTTCCTACAAATATAAAATTGAAGATAAAGATTTTTCTTTCAAATCGTCTCCAAATGTTTTCTTTAAAATGTCCGCAGGGATGGTGCCAAATGTACTGTATAGGATAACCTAAAAGCCATTCTGCGCTATTTCTGCCACTTTCACTCACGTTCTTTTATTATTATTATTATTATTATTATTATTATTATTATTTATTCATTCACAGTTCACTGGTACATAGATTGTAGTCATACAGATACAATACATCAAAGCATGACAACAATAAAAATCAACAGTATGTAATTCTAGAAGTTATAGACTAATACAAAATTTAACATTTATAATATTCATAAATACTAATGTAATTAAAGTAGCAACTAAACACTCTCATTACTTCCCAAGAATTTTCGGACCAATGTGCATGTACAAAGTATGACACATTTCTGGATATTGATTATGGCATTTTTATTTATTTTCTGCGTTTCTAGTGAATTCTTTAAAGTCTTCGGGATGACGCCCGTTGCTGAAAGAACCACGGGGACGGTTTTGATTTCCGAGATGTTCCATTGCTCCTTCACGACATGTGCCAATTCTTTGTACTTCTGGATCTTCGTATGATATGCTGTAGCGAGATTGCTGGTGTCCACAACTGCCATGTCTACAAACCATACTTTCTTCTCATTTTTATTCCAGACTTATATCCGGTCTGTTATGGTGTACTGTACGGTCCGTCAAAATACTACGATCCCAGTACAATTTATAGTTATTGTTTTCAAGTACATTCTTTGGGATATACTTGTAGTATGGTGTATCATGGCATGGTGCTAAACCACATATCTTGACGAGTTGGGCGTGGATAATTCGACCCACCATATCATGCCTGTTCTTATACTCCGTTGGTGCGAGTACACTGCATCCTGCTGTAATATGTTTAATTGTCTCGCCGCGTTGGCCACAGGCCCGGCAGTTATCAGAGGTCATCTCTGGATCTTTGATGACATAATTGAGATTCTGGTTGCAATGACTTGATCTTGAATGGCAACCATGAACCCCTCAGTCTCTGGGTAGAGATATCCAATGCTGAGCCATTTATACATGTCTACGTCTACATTTGGATTGGCTATTTCAGCTGGGTATCTCCCATGGATTGCTTTGTGCTTCCAGAGATATATCTATTGTTGGAAAGAGGGCTGTTGAAGTTCTATATTAGCTTGATTGAGACTCAGAGGTGTATAATTGTAGTCCGCTTCAAGTACCACTTTGTGTAGATGAGAAGATAACGCTTTCTTCCTGAAGTATTCTCTCATACTGGTAATCTGTTTGAAATGGAGATTACTTATTTTCAGGATACCACGACCTCCCATCTTCCTTGGAAGCGTTACTCTTTGAATTGAGCTTTTGGGGTGGTGGTATTGGGAACGGCTCATTTGGACCCTAATAAGCCTTTCCAAGGATTCAATATCCGTCCTGGACCATTTAATGATGCCCAGTGAGAAAGTTGTTACTGGTATTACATACATGTTAACCGCTGCTAACCAATTATTATTATTATTATTATTATTATTATTATTATTATTATTATTATTAATTTGTTGCGCCTTCAATTGATGGAACGCGTCTCCAAAACCCCTAGGGGGGGGTTGAGCACTTTAGGAGTAATCCTCCATTAATTACAGCGCTTTTAATTTTGGAGTAATCCTCTGTTAATATTAGGTCCGTCACGTCTCGTTGCAGTCAGTTGTCAAAGAGGACCGCCAGGTAGCATCTCCGCATACACGCCTCCTACCACGCGCTCCTGCGGATTCGGTGGTATAACGGTCAGCGTACCGGACTGTTGTACCCGAGTTTGCGGGTTCAAACCCGATTGAAGCCGTGGATTTTTAAGGGCGAAAAAATCCTTCGTACGCCTTCCTTCGGAGGGGAAGTAAAGCCGGCTGTCCCATGTTAGTAGATTTACTGCATGTAAAAGATTCTCAAGCCTAAAAGAAGCCTCTGAGCAAAATTGAGATTCGCCTGTTTCGTCGCCCAAGATAATACCTACTTTCTCCGCTAGGTGGTGAAAGGAGCGTAACGAAATTTGCGTGGTTAGACGGAAAAGCGGGCCTGATGGCCCAAGTCTCGCCACGTAAAATAAGGCATTAACTAACTACTCAGCGGCCAGAATTGGGAAGGAATAAGGAGGCAGCGTTTAGGACACTTCACAGGGGTTGGACCCTTGTGAAGCAGCCAAACTCGTTTTGTTGGAACAAATTTCACATGAGATTCGACAGGAATCAAACCGGACCTCCTTGGTGAAAGGCGAGCGACTTCGCTCTCCGCCACGAGATTGGGCTTAATATTTACATTACCGCCAATTGGTATACATTACGCATTTATGAGTACGTGTGATTCAAACGATGTGTAGTAACGTTTCACGAAAGCTCAAACGTTTTCAGTGAAAATGAGCTCAAAATAAAGCATGTTCAGGAACGCTCAAACGCTGTTTTCTCAAAAACGGATCCAAAATTTCTTCAATATTTTGTACGGATAGTGCTAAATGTACTCTGTGAGATGACATGAAAGCCATTTTGCTGTTTCTTTTGTTTTTTTAAAAATTACGCAAATATATATATATATATATATATATATATATATATATATATATATATATTTAAATATCTCTCATGTCGGTTGCAGCATATTTCCAGCGATTTGTATACATTATTGCATCTGTGAGTGTAAGTGCTTTAAAAACCCATAGTAACGTGTAAGTATTTTTTTAAATCCGAGACCCCGTATCAGAGAATATAAATGCGAATAAATTTTAAAAAACTGAATGACCATACAATAATTCATGTTAAGCAGTCTAATAAGAAAAAAAAGTGGCAAGATGGCAAGGTGACTCCGTATTGAAAAGAAACTATTGAATACTAACCTCATCTGAAACTAACAATTTGCCAGCATCTGAAATAGGAACCTCCAGTTGTAAGCAACTTCTCACAGCCAAAGTGATTTTCCTGTGTTTACCAAGAGTGATACCAGAGTTACGAAATCCAGATTCCAATGCACACGTGTGCTGAAATAAAGAAAAAAAGTCAGAACAATAAAGTTATCCAAAAAAAAACGACCAACCGCATGGAGTGTTGCTATACCTGGAAATGAATTTTTAATTAATGCTTTATTTTATTAAAATTCAAGGCTCCTAATATTGACAGATCGATGTTTTGGGGCAAGTGCATGGTGCGGTAAGTACTATTAAGTCTCAACTGATATTACTGCACTTCCAAGTTGCACTATTAATCCATTTAACGAGCTCGTAGTGGTGCAGGAGTACGCAAAACCTTTCGAAGGCAGTTTCTTTTTTTAATATTAATTTTGACAGCGTAGAGAATGTAAAAGTGCACCGTGCCATCAAATGTCCAGGCGGGCTTATCTTGAGTCGACGTTAAAGATGGATGATATATATCATTTATTTATATAAAAGAAAGTCGTGTTAGTTACACTATTTATAACTCAAGAACGACTGTACCGATTTGGCTGAAAGATGGTGAGCAGGAAGCTTAGGGCCAGGAGACGGACATAGGATACTGTTTATCCCATTCGACAGCGTTCCTGTGTGAGAACGCACGTTTTCGCGTGATTTCGCATGTTAGCGGTCATTGTTGCCTGTGGTAACCCATTGTTGTAACGCCGCACTGATAACAGAAGGCGATAATGATAGCCGCCTTTGTTCGCCGTTATCTTCTCTCTCTCTCTCTCTCTATATATATATATATATATATATATATATATATATATATATATATATATATATATATATAATATATTATATATCTATATATATAAAAGAAAGTCGTGTTAGTTACACTATTTATAACTCAAGAACGGCTGTACCGATTTGGCTGAAAATTGGTGAGCAGGAAGCTTAGAGCCAGGAGACGGACATAGAGATACTGTTTATCCCGTTCGACAGCGTTCCTGTGTGAGAACGCACGTTTTTGCACGTTTTCGCGTGATTTCGCATGTTAGCGGTCATTGTTGCCTGTGGTAACCCATTGTTGTAACGCCGCACTGATAACAGAAGGCGATAATGATAGCCGCCTTTCGTTCGCCGTTATCTATATATATAAAAGAAAGCCGTGTTAGTTACACTATTTATAACTCAAGAACGGCAGTACCGATTTGGCTGAAAGTTGGTGAGCATGAAGCTTAGGGCCAGGAGACGGACATAGGATACTGTTTATCCTGTTCGACAGCGTTCCTGTGTGAGAACGCACGTTTTCGCGTGATTTCGCATGTTAGCGGTCATTGCTGCCTGTTGTAACCCATTGTTGTAACGCCGCACTGATAACAGAAGGCGATAATGATAGCCGCTTTTCGTTCGCCGTTATATCTATATATACTACACCTATTATATACTTACGTTATACCCATATATACTTCACCTATGCACCAAAATACAGGAACAGTAATGAATGATTAATCTACTTAATTTTTTTATTTGCATTTTCTAATAAACAATTTAACTTAATAAATTCCAAAATCTGCTTATTTATTGCCTTTAACAGCCGATCCCTATTATTACAGCTTTGTATTTCTCTCTTAAACAAAAATCAATTCAAAAAAAACGCTCTGCTACGTAATAGATTTTTTTATTATCTATTTAATATCAGAGCGTGTTTTTGAAATTCTTCTTTGTTTGAGAGAAAAACACAAATCTGCAATAGCTTTATTATCACGAGTGCAACAAGGATAGTACAGTTTCTCACAGCGAGTGCGACGCGAAAAAAAGATGGAACCGACTGTTAAGGCGGAACAGAGTTCGCCGGGTCAGCTAGTATATATATAAAAGAAAGTCGTGTTAGTTACACTATTTATAACTCAAGAACGGCTGTACCGATTTGGCTGAAAATTGGTGAGCAGGAAGCTTAGAGCCAGGAGACGGACATAGGATACTGTTTATCCCGTTCGACAGCGTTCCTGTGTGAGAACGCACGTTTTCGCGTGATTTCGCATGTTAGCGGTCATTGTTGCCTGTTGTAACCCATTGTTGAAACGCCGCACTGATAACAGAAGGCGATAATAATAGCCGCCTTTCGTTCGCCGTTATCTATATATATAAAACAAAGTCGTGTTAGTTACACTATTTATAACTCAAGAACGGCTGTACCGATTTGGCTGAAAATTGGTGAGCAGGAAGCTTAAAGCCAGGAGACGGACATATGTTACTGTTTATCCCGTTCGACAGCGTTCCTGTGTGAGAACGCACGTTTTCGCACGTTTTCGCGTGATTTCGCATGTGTGATGCTTAACTGAAGAGTGCAACCTATGCACCAAAATACAAGAACAATAATGAATGATTAATCTACTTAATTTTTTTATTTGTATTTTCTAATAAACAATTTAACTTAATAAATTCCAAAATCTGCTTATTTATTGCCTTTAACAGCCGGTTCCTATGCTTACAGCTTTGTATTTCTCTCTTAAACAAAAATCAATTAAAAAAACGCTCTGCTACGTAATAGATTTTTTAATTATCTATTTAATATCAGAGCGTTTTATTTAAATTCTTCTTTGTTTGAGAGAAAAACACAAATCTGCAATTGCTTTATTATCACGAGTGCAACAAGGATAGTACAGTTTCTCACAGTGAGTGCGACGCGAGAAAAGATGGGACCGGCGGAACAGAGTTCGCCGGGTCAGCTAGTTTATTTATATTTATTCATTTATTTATTTTACGTCAAAAAAGAGTTAAAAACTGCGTATGACGTGCTATGGGGAAAAGTGAATTGTGTGCACATTTTCAAAATTCTGTGATCCCTACACTAAGTCATATACTACTTAAATTTTGAATTTTTGAAAGGGAGAAAAAAAAACTCCCATGTAATAAAATCTATTTCCAAAGATAAATAAGCAATAAATTTTGGCTCTTATTACTTCCTGCCGCGACAACATGGAAACGATAATTTGAATAATTGTATTTCCCACTGAATTCTAGAAGACGTGCACAGAAAATGAAGTTACATTTACGTCCAGAAGCAAAACAAGGACCATCTCAGCATTTGCTCAATGGATCAGAGAAACTGGACGAAAAACCTGATCGAGATGGGGGTCATTGACCCGGAAGCTGTAGTACAATAGTTGTTACAGGTTGTTTATACTCATTTATACAGTCCAAATGGTAAATAATGCATTATGTATCATTGTTAAAATTAATGTTACATTTCTTGTGATGCTCAGTATAGTCTCTAATTGTATAGAAACAGTTATGCAGCAGAAACGATTTCACTTGGGATTTAAACTTTTCTATCGAATTTAATCGTTTAATGTCATCTGGCAAAGTGTTGTAAAATAATGTACATGTATTGTATGTGAATTTTTTGTAATGAGCTGTTGATACTGTCACCTGATGAATATGATTTTTACGTCGAGTGTTATAGTAATAGACTTCGGCATTTTCTGAAAAATATTCCCGCCCTTGAGCAAGTCATTTTTTACAAAAACCACTGATTCGTAAATAAAAAGACACGGTAATGGTAGAATTCCTAGATTAATGAAGAGAGGCTTACATGAATCACGTGGGTGGGATTTGGTTATTATTCGTACAATTCGTTTTTGTAATCTAAAAGTCTGGGAGCTATAAGAGTATTCCCCAGTATATAAGTATTTCCCCAGAATATTATGCCATATCTCAGGCGGGAATGAACATTCGCGAAGTATACACAACGAGCAGTATGAAGGCTGACTGAATTTGCAAGAATTCTGAACGCGTAGCATAATGAACTTAATTTTGTGTTCAATTCATTTCAATGGACGTTCCATTTAAGGTTTGACTGAATTGAGAGACCTAAAAATTTTGTTGCCTTAACATCAGTCAATGGTACACCGTTCATTTTCAATGGAGCACATAATTGTTTATTTGAAATGGAAAACTGCATTAAAACCGTTTTCTTTTCGTTTACTATTAATTTGTTATTTCGGAACCAATTTGAAACATCTGATATTGTACTATTTACGGTTTCTTTATTGCAAAGGATGTTCGTATCATCCGCAAAGAGAACCGTTTTTCCGTTTCGAATCGTCGAGGGCATATCGTTTACGTAAAGTAGGAACAGAATAGGGCCTAAAATCGATCCTTGAGGAACTCCACATGCAATGGGCAAAGAGTCGGAAAGGTGCGTACGTAATGTTCCATCATTCCAGTAAGGTATTTCAACTCCCTGAGATCGTTGTTTAAGGTACGAACATAACCAATCTAGAGCAATACCACGAATTCCATATGAAGGTAATTTGGAAAGTAAAATGTCATGATCAATGACGTCAAAAGCTTTTGAGAGATCTAAAAATAATCCAATAGGTGCCTCGTTTTGATCTAATGATGAGGCGACATCTTTAAGAATTCTAAATCCATTTTGGCAATCTGAAAGCGCGTCGTGTTTAGTGAGAAATGTTTCCATTCGTACGTAAAAAAGTCTCTCTAATATTTTTGAAAAAACTGATAGAAGAGAAATGGGCCGATAATTTTGAATTTCATTTTTGTTGCCTTTTTTGAAAAGCGGCTTAATTTTAGCTGTTTTGAAAATATCTGGAAACGTTCCAGTGCATAAAGATGCATTAAATATGTGAGTTAACGGGTGTATAATGGCATACGCACAAGTCTTTAACAAAGAATCCGGGAATTCATCTAAACCGGACGAATATTTATTTTTTAGTTTACCGATTATTTTGAGAATTTCATAGGAAGAAGTTTCGAAACGAACATTGTGTCTAAAATTTTGGGTGAACTGTCTGTTTTTGAATTTTGTGGCTGAAGACCCTTAGTGAGATCGGCAGCAATTCTCGAAAAGTATTGGTTAAAGAGATTAGCCACTGTTGCCGGATCGTTCACATTTATATCGTTATATTTTAAAACAACATTCTCTACGGGTTTTCTAGTTGATTTGGTTGTATTTTGTATTATATTCCTTATTGCTTTTGTTTTATTATTTGAGTTCAAAATATCCTGATCGTTTTTCATGATTTTAGCCTGCCTTATGACTTTCCGTAACAATGTTTTGTATTTTTTAAAGTAGATAAGGAAATCTTGAGATACGTCATGACATTTAGAAATACAGTAGAGAGTACGTTTATTTTTACACGATGTTCTAATTCCTTTTGTGATCCAAGTATTACTTTTTCGTGAAATGTTTAATTTTCTCTTTTTAATAGGAAAGCATGCGTTAAAGAGAAATGAAAGCTTTGAGGAAAATAAATTATATTTTTCATTTGTGTCAATAGCGTTATAAACTGCCTCCCATGATTCTTTCAGCAAGTAGTCCGTAAATAACTTTATGTTAACTGTAGTAAATGCTCTGCACATGCGTGTTTTATTTATTGTGTCAGTATTCATGTTATTAGTAATTGTAAGAATTTGTGCATCGTGGTCACTGTAACCTAGATTATTCGTTATTATTTCATATCTAGTTGTGGTTTTGTTAATTATAATTTGAGCTATTGCTGTTTGTGATTTAAGAGTATTCCGTGTAGGTACGTTCACTGTAATATCTAAATTAAAAGAATGAATTAAATTGAGAAACTGCTCTTTTTCGTGGGATTCGCTCAGAAAATCAATATATTTATTTATATTATTTAACGTCAAGAAATAGTCAAAACTGCGTGACATACTAAGGGGGGAAGTGTATTCTGTGCAAGTTTTCTTAAATTCTGAGATCCCTAACCTTACTCCATTTACAAGTTGAATTCTGAACGCAGAAGGCAATTGAGCATTTTTGTTAAGTTTCGGTGTAACAAAAACTATCTGCAAAGGCAAATCAGCTATAGACTTTGGCTATTATCCCTCATTTTTTGAAGGAATCGATTTCCTGTGTCAGAACATGAGAACGATAATATACATAACTATATTTCCAACGGAACTCTAGAAGACATGCACAGATAGTGAAGTTACATTTATGTCCCGAAGCAAAACAAAGGGCCATCTCAACATTCGCTCAAAGAATCAGGAATCTGGACGAAAAACCTGAGCGAGATGGGGTCATTGACCCACAAGCTGAGGTAAAATATTTGACACATGTTATTTAGAATTACACAGTCCAAATGGTAATTTGTACATTTATTTATTTATTTATTTATTTACGTCAAAAAACAGTTAAAAACTGCGTATGACGGGCTATGGGGAAAAGTGAATTGTGTGCACATTTTCAAAATTCTGTGATCCCTACACTAAATCATATACTACTTAAGTTTTGAATTTTGAAAGGGAGAAAAAAAACAAAAAAACTCCCATGTAATAAAATCTATTTTCAAGGATAAACAAGCAATAAATTTTGAATTTTGAAAGGGAGAAAAAAAACAAAAAAACTCCCATGTAAAAAATCTATTTTCAAGGGTAAATAAGCAATAAATTTTGAATTTTGAAAGGGAGAAAAAAAAACAAAAAACTCCCATGTAATAAAATCTATTTTCAAGGATAAATAAGCAATAAATTTTGGCTCTTATTACTTCCTGCCGCGACAACATGGAAACGATAATTTGAATAATTGTATTTCCCACTGAAGTTCTATGTCCAGAAGCAAAACAAGGGGCCATCTCAGCATTTGCTCAATGGATCAGGGAAACTGGACGAAAAACCTGATCGAGATGGGGTCATTGACCCGGAAGCTGTGTTACAATAGTTGTTACAGGTTGTTTATACTCATTTATACAGTCCAAATGGTAATCAATGCATTATGTATCATTGTTAAAATTAATGTTACTTTTCTTGTGATGCTCAGTATAGTCTCTAATTGTATAGAAACAGTTATGCAGCAGAAACGATTTCACTTGTGATTTAAACTTTTCTATTGAATTTAATCGTTTAATGTCATCTGGCAAAGTGTTGTAAAATAATGTACACGTATTGTATGTGAATTTTTTGTAATGAGCTGTTGATACTGTCATCTGATGAATATGATTTCTACGTCGAGTGTTATAGTAATAGACTTCGGCATTTTCTGAAAATATATTCCCGCCCTTAAGCAAGTCATTTTTTACAAAAACCACTGATTCGTAAATAAAAGACACGGTAATGGTAGAATTCCTAGATTAATGAAGAGAGGCTTACATGAATCACGTGGGTGGGATTTGGTTATTATTCGAACAATTCGTTTTTGTAATCTAAAAGTCTGGGAGCTATAAGATGTATTTCCCCAGAATATTATGCCATATCTCAGGCGGGAATGAACATTCGCGAAGTATACACAACGAGCAGTATGAAGGCTGACTGAATTTGCAAGAATTCTGAACGCGTAGCATAATGAACTTAATTTTGTGTTCAATTCATTTAAATGGACGTTCCATTTAAGGTTTGACTGAATTGAGAGACCTAAAAATTTTGTTGCATTAACATGAGTCAATGGTACACTGTTCATTTTCAATGGAGCACAGAATTGTTTATTTGAAATGGAAAACTGCATTAAAACCGTTTTCTTTTCGTTTACTATTAATTTGTTATTTCGGAACCAATTTGAAACATCTGATATTGTACTATTTACGGTTTCTTTATTGCAAAGGATGTTCGTATCATCCGCAAAGAGAACCGTTCTTCCGTTTCGAATCGTCGAGGGCATATCGTTTACGTAAAGTAGGAACAGAATAGGGCCTAAAATCGATCCTTGAGGAACTCCACATGCAACGGGCAAAGAGTCGGAAAGGTGCGTACGTAATGTTCCATCATTCCAGTAAGGTATTTCAACTTTCTGAGATCGTTGTTTAAGGTACGAACATAACCAATCTAGAGCAATACCACGGATTCCATATGAAGGTAATTTTGAAAGTAAAATGTCATGATCAATGATGTCAAAAGCTTTTGAGAGATCTAAAAATAATCCAATAGGTGCCTCGTTTTGATCTAATGATGAGGCGACATCTTTAAGAAAAGAAAATATAGCTGTTTCCGTTGATTTTGATTTTCTAAATCCATGTTGGCAATCTGAAAGCGCGTCGTGTTTAGTGAGAAAGGTTTCCA
This sequence comes from Teleogryllus occipitalis, assembly GCA_011170035.1. NCBI lineage: Eukaryota > Metazoa > Arthropoda > Insecta > Orthoptera > Gryllidae > Teleogryllus > Teleogryllus occipitalis. The sequence continues at coordinate 25,651 of BLKR01006136.1, forward strand.
TTCGTACGTAAAAAGTCTCTCTAATATTTTTGAAAAAACTGATAGAAGAGAGATGGGCCGATAATTTTGAATTTCATTTTTGTTGCCTTTTTTGAAGAGCGGCTTAATTTTAGCTGTTTTGAAAATATCTGAAACGTTCCAGTGCATAAAGATGCATTAAATATGTGAGTTAACGGGTGTATAATGGCATACGCACAAGTCTTTAACAAAGAATCTGGGAATTCATCTAAACCGGACGAATATTTATTTTTTAGTTTACCGATTATTTTGAGAATTTCATAGGAAGAAGTTTCGGAAACGAACATTGTGTCTAAAATTTTGGGTGCACTGTCTGTTTTTGAATTTTGTGCCTGAAGACCCTTAGTGAGATCGGCAGCAATTCTCGAAAAGTATTGGTTAAAGAGACTAGCCACTGTTGCCGGATCGTTGACATTTATATCGTTATATTTTAAAACAACATTCTCTACGGGTTTTCTAGTTGATTTGGTAGTATTTTTTATTATATTCCACATTGCTTTTGTTTTATTATTTGAGTTCAAAATATCCTGATCGTTTTTCATGATTTTAGCATGCCTTATGACTTTTCGTAACAATGTTTTGTATTTTTTAAAGTAGATAAGGAAATCTTGAGATACGTCATGACGTTTAGAAATGAAAGAAAGAATTCGCTTGTTTTTACAAGATGTCCTAATCCCTTGTGTTATCCAAGAATTGCTTTTCCGTGAAATATTTAATTTTCGTTTTTGAAGAGGAAAGCAAGTGTTAAAATGAATTGAAAGAGTTGAAAAAAAAGAATTATATTTCTCGTTTGTATCAACAGTATTATAAACCGCTTCCCATGACTCCTGCATCAAGTAGTCTATGAATAATTTAATTTTACTTTTAGTAAACAATTTAGTCATACGTGTATTATTTATTGTGTCAGTGATCGCATTTCTTATAATGGTAAGAATTTGTGCATCGTGGTCACTGTATCCTAAATCTTTTGTTTCAACTTCATATCGAGTAGTAGTTTTGTTAATTATAATTTGATCAATTGCCTTCATCGAATTTTGTGTGATTCGTGTAGGTACATTAATTGTAATGTCTAAATTGAAGGAATTAATTAAATTGAGAAACTTTTCTTTCTCGCAAGATTCGACCAGAAAATCAATGTTAAAATCTCCGCATACAACAATGGATTCAAAAGAGCGATTGCTGACTTTGTTAAGTGTTATCTCCAGGTTTTCTAAGAACAAAATATAATCTGCAGTTCTCTTTGTTGGAGGTCTGTAAATGCAAAGTATTATCACTTTTAGTGAAGTAAGATGTACAACAGAAAATATCATTATTATCATTAAATATCATTATTAAAATTAATATTACTTTCCTTTTTATGCTTGGTGTATTCTATAAATGTTATGCAGCAGAAAAGACTTTTCTAGACATTTAAACATGTGTGTCAAATTTAATAGTTTAATGTCATCTGGCAATGTGTTATAAAATAATGTACATGTATTATATATTTCTTTTGTAGTGGGCTATTGATACTGACACTTGATGAATATGATTGCTACATCGATTGTTATAAATATTGACATCGGTATTTGCTGAAAATATATTCCCACTCTTGAGTAAGTCATTTTTGAAAAAAAAAATCACTGGTTCGTAAATCAAGACGCAAGGTAATGGTAGAATTCCTAGCTTAATAAAGAGAGAGGTGCGTCAAGCTGGAACAGCCAAGTCAGCTCACGACTACGAAACATGTCAAATCATTTATTGCTAATTAATTGCCACAATTTGGAATTAATTGCCACGTATTTTCGTGGAGAAAACGGGTGTTAATACACGGCCACGTTTATAAATTTATCTTTGGTGTAATATATTAAATTGGAATGTGTATTGAAATATATATATATATATATATATATATATATATATATATATATATATATATATATATGAGCTTTTAGTTGTTAGTACCCATTGGTATTCTTAAATTTCCAATTCGAGTGTCGTACGTGGTTGCGTAACTACGACGTTATTGAAAATTATTTATTTAAAAAATGGCTGGAGCAATTAATTTCTGTTTAGAGTAATAAATTAGTATCAAGTGTTTGTTACATTATATTTGTTTTATTTGCTTGTGCTCGTTTGTTCTCTCTATATTCGATTATTTTCTATTTTCGGTGTTTCTTCATGCCTGCTGACATTGAGGATTTTCGGCCGAAAATACATGATAATTAATTCCATTTTGTGGCAATTAATTAGCAATAAATGATTTGAGAGTTTCCGTTGAGCTACGACTCGAATTTAGCTTATGTGTGTGTTGGCGTCGCGTGAAGCTGACACACGCCCATTTTCTCCACGAAAATACGTGGCAATTAATTCCAAAGTGTAACAATTAATTGGAAATTAATTAGCAATAAATGATTTGACATGTTTCGTTGTGGTGTGCTGACTTGGATGTTCCAGCTTGACGCACTTTAAAGAGAGGCTTACATGAATCTCGTGGGTAGGATTTGCGTAATATTCGTACTTCTTTTTTGTAATCTAGTCTGGGAGCTATAGACTGTTTTCCCAGAATAATGTACCGTATCTCAGGCGCGAATGAACATTCGCGATATATACACAACGAGCAGTATGAAGGCTGACTGATTTTGAGAGAATGTTGATCGCATAACATAATAAACTTAATTTTGCGTTCAGTTCTTTTAAACAGATGTTCCATTTGAGGTTTGATTGAATTGAGACAAAAAATTGTTTACATTAACATTGAACAATTGCAAATCGTTCATTTTCAATGGAGTATATAATTGTTTATTTGAAATGGAATACTGCATAGACATTTTTTCCTCGCATGAGCCACTATGGACTATGTTTATTACAACTTTCTGCCTCTTCTTTTCTTTGTTTCCATTTCTCTTTCATTCTGGTCAATGTTTCTTTTTCCTCTTCTCAATCCAAATGGCCCGTCTTCTTTTTTGGTTTGTCCTCAAATCCTGTGATTTTTTTTAGGTTTATTCCTCATTGAAGACCGCTCGGTAACATCTGCTGTGTAATTCTGAGCTCCTTCAAGACTTTTTCAACTTCTTTAAACCACGTATTGGTCATCTTTAATTTTGTTAAATAGGTAAAGTCTTGCAGTTAATTTTTACGAGTGTAATCTTTAAAGATGTCCATACAATGGATTTATTTTTCTCATTGTGTCCGTAATTTTCTCAAAATATTTGTATAGTTCCTTGTTATGACGTCGTTGGTATTGATCTACAATTTTAATTGGGCCCAAGATTTTGCTCAGACTTTTGCGTACGTCAGTTTCCAGTTCCTCTAACAAAATTTCCTTCAGACATTCCACTGCATACAATGCCTTTGATCTAACTAATATTGAATAATGCCGAAGTTTTGCGTTGATGGAAATTGATTAGTCAAGTTTGCAGCTAACTTGAATTTGTTAATTCTACATTTAATGGCTTTTTTCCGAGAGATTTTCAATTTCTTCAAGATATTGGAATTTTTTAGTTCTGGATATTTTACATTTTGTCTTCATTGTTGCAGGGGATGTCTTAATATGTCATAGATTTGGCTTTGTCAAAAGAAATTTGTAGGCTGTCTTTCATGGCATGTTCACTCAAAACTTCAACTTGCTGAATAGCCTTTTCTATCGAGACTGACAATACTGCTAAATCATCTGCGAAAGCCAGGCAGTCCGCTGTTAGGTTCTCTTTCTAGCCGAGTCGCATCCTGTCATTGATAAGATGTTCTTCCAATGTCTTCCTCCATTCTCTTATAACTTTTTCCAAGACAGTTGAAGAGCAGCTGTGAAAGACCATCCCCTTGGCAAACTCCTGTTTTGGTCTCGGAACTTCTAGACTTCACTTCTAAATTTCACTTTGGAATAAGTATTTATAACATTCGCCTAATTAGGATTGTTGTTTTAGTATCTGTGCCAAATTCATTAAAAATTTTAAGTAAGATTTCCCCGTCAATTGAGTCATATGCTTTCGTGAAATCAATAAAAACAATTAGTCCTCCTGCTTAAATACGGAGGATACTCGGAAAGTTTCCGAAATGGGAAAGAAGGAATTTATTTGCAAATATGTCGTCTACAATGCATATTCTACGAAGTCTTATCGCGACCTTCTAGTTATCTGGTTCAGATCGGTCAACTGGTTTCTTATTGTTGACTCATTTAATGCAGGCATTTGTTCGTTTGACCGGATACATTATGGATCTACTTAAAGAGCATTTTCGGGGAATGATTTTCTATGATTTTAAATTTGGTCTAAGTGTTAATGGCTTGAACCGTTGAATGCATTCGGTGATTCTTGCCCGTCAAAATCAACTGTTTATGAATGGTATTCGGAATTTCGGCGGGGAGAAGAAGATGAGCTTGAAGATGAGCCTTACAAGGGACAACCACAGACAGCGACGACGGAAGAAAATCTTTCGCTTGTGCAGATGTTGAAGGACGACCCACACTGCTCTTACCAGCAGATACAGCAGACCTTGGGTATTGGTTCCTCCGTAGTGCCGCAAATTTTGCGTGAAAACCTTGGTGTCATGAAGGTCTGCAGCCGATGGATCCCACATCGTTTGTCTCGGGTACAAAAAGCAGGTCGTGTGAACTGATATAAAGAACTGCTGCAAAAGTTTGAAGAACGTACAAAGAAGAAATAAAAGAAGTCATCTTCGTCAACATATTTTTATTAAGAAATTCGACGGCTTTGCCGTCATCAACAGTCTCGCTGCTTTCGGCAAAAGTCGGCTCAGTCTACCGACTTTTGCCGAAAGCAGCGAGACTGATGATGACGGCAAAGCCGTCGAAAGCCGGCTATCTTAATAAAAATAATATGTTGACGAAGATGACCTCTTATTTCTTCCCATAAGAACGTCAACAACACCATATCAGAATTCCCACAATTCAGAACGTGCAAAGCAAATTTTTGATATTGTAACTAGAGATGAATCTTGGATATACCAATTTGACCCCGTAACCAAACAGCAATCGACGATCTGGATCTTCTCTGACGAGAGAGCACCAACAAAAATCAAGAGATCGCGGAGCCTTGGAAAGAAAATGGTTGTTCCTTCTTTTCAGCCAGTAGTCATGTAGCAACCGTTGCACTTGAGGGCCAAAGCGCAGTGACAGCACACTGGTACACAACTGTGTGTCTTCCATATAGTCTTCGAGATCATTCAGAAGAGACGACCAGAGATGTGCGTGGTCTGCTTTTGCATCATGATAACACGCCAGCTCACACAGCTAAAAAAAAAAAAATCACAGAATCATGTCAGACTTCTACAGCCCCCCCCCCTACAGTTTAGACCTGGCCTCTTGCGACTTTTTATTCCCAAAAGCTAAATTAAAATTATAGGTCGCCGGTTGGAGACCCCAGAGCGTGCAGTAGCAACATTTCTAACAGAGCTTCCGAAAGAACAATGGCGTGCAGCACTTCAAAAATGGTTTCAGAGGATGACCCGTTGTATAGACGCTGGAGGGGGGGGGGATTCGAGAAAATATAAAAGTAAGGATCAGTTTCCTCTTTGATTGATTGCTTTTTTCGTGTTTCCGGGCGCAACTGCTTTGGTCGTTGGTCCCGTAAGTGTAGTGCATGTTTTTTTCTCGGGAGATGGCGGTGATCTTCCCCCCGCTGGATGGCGAGATCCGGCGCAGACCTACGTCGGCTAGTGGGGTTTCCCCCTAAACAGGACTCTCCCACCAGCGGGGCACCGCCCCAGCCGGGACAAGCTCTATGCTCCCGCCCGGTCTCCCGGAATATGAGGTAGTGTAGTGCATGTTAGTGTCTGTGTGTGTGTAATGGAAGAGGAAGGAAAGATCGTGTGCGGTCCGTGGCCCGTTTGTTAGGGTACTGCTCCGGCATTCGCCTGGTGTTGATCGGAGAAACCACGGAAAACTTCCGATTAGAGCAGCCGGTCGCTAGAATTCTCCTCCAGACAGCGACTGAATTCTGAAGCTAGTGTCGAAAATCCTGCCGCCGTCAGGACTCAAACCTAGGACCTCCCGGTCAGAGGCGCTGCAGTGACATCAGTTGATGCACTGAGCTACCGTTCCCGGTAAGTTTCCTCTTCTTTAAACCTACTTTTCCGAAAACTTTCCGAGTGCCCCTCGCAGGTCATTATTGGTTTTATGTTAAAAATCTCTTCCGCGCAGGATTACTTTTCCGGAAACCACATTGATAATCCCCTATTTGCGGGTCAAATTTTTCTGCTCTCGCCAGAATTGCCTTTGAAAAGATTTTGCTTGTAACTGGTAAAAGTGAGATGCCTCAGTAGGTTTTTACGTTAGTTTTGTCACCTTTTTTGTGGCGTGAGTGGATTAACGCTGACGTCCAGTCTTGGGGAATTTGTTCGGTAGTCCATATGTCTAATAATTTATTCAGTCTTCTCCAGGTGCTTTATTGCTCTTGAGAAATGTAATTATGTTTTTAATTTCCTCGACATTTGGTGGTAGTAAATCGAGTTGTTGAGAGGTTTGAGGTGAAGTTCAACTGAGGAGAATTGAATTGAATTGAATTTGCCTTATTTTACGTGGCGAGACTCAGGCCATGAGGCCTGCTCTTCCGTCTGACCACGCAAATTCCGCTACGCTCCTTTCACCAACCATGGGAGAAAGAAGGCATTACTTGGGCGAATCACACTTCACCAGCTTTTCAAAGTACGTAGCAAGTACCTATTTTACTATTTTCTACACTATTAAATGCAACTTTCCCATTATGGTCTTGAAAGCCGAGACCTGAGGAAGGATACTTACTGAGATTTTGCTTAAACGCTTTGTAAAAATCCCTTACTTTGTTCTTACAGAAATCCTGTTTAATTTGTTGTACTACTCTTTATAATAATCTCTTTTAACATTACGAATTAATTTGAATGTTTCGTTTCGAACTTCAACAAACTGTATTCTATTTTCGTTTTTCTTGTATTACAAATTTGCCGTGATTGTTTTCTTCAACGCTTCTTCAAACTTGCCATGGTTTCTTCATTCACTTTATTTTTAAAAATCCCCAAACTTTTCCCTGACCATCTGTATACCCTATTCTTTCCCCGCAACGAAAAAAAATCTCCATTTGGGGGGCAAAATTTTCCAATCTGACAACCCTGCACGTGATGCTCTGCTCGCGTTTCAACAATGCAAGCGAACAGCATATTCTTGAATGAATTTTACTGTTTCTTGTAAATTCCCGCGTCTGAAGGGCGTTTGGTCAGTGCTGTGCGCTGGTAGCGACACAAGAGTGGTATTATATTTTAAATGTATTGTTCGAATAATTTTTGTCTTCTTGAAGCTAGCGGCTGCTGGGGAGAAGGGGTTCCGTTATCCAATCAGAGACTTCGAATTCTGCTGTCGCTGCAGTAGCCCATACTTAAGAAAATATGAAATCTTATAGCACAAAGCAACTGTACACTGATGAGCGCAATTAACTTTGTTTATGCATCGTGTGTGAGGTTCTGTGTCGTCTTCTGTTGTGTGCTCTTATTGAGATTTTTTTTGCCACTGTTGTGATTCGATGGAAAAACGACCAGATGACCACGTGACGGTCCCCGAGTAAGTGGCAACATCGCTCTACTCTCAACCCAGCTATCAAGTATTATTCAGACTGTAGAATATATACTAGTCGCGCACTTTTTCTTGATACTCCACAGCGGGGGGTGCGGGGAGAGGAGGATTCTACGTCACAGCAGTGCAGTGCTGTCAACTTCAACGGCGGAAAACTGAGCGTAATAGCACAATTATTAGACTGAGGTAATAGCGTGTCTTGGACCAGTCTAGCAATGACAAGTAACGAAGAAGGTAGGCAGCACTGCAAACTGAGCCGTGACGTTCCCAGTGGAGCTGGTATTTTCTACCGGGCCGTGCTGTGCCGGGCTGAGAGAGGACTAGGGGGCTCGGGTATCAAGAAAAAGTGTGAGCATAGTACTTAGTTTTTTCTAACGTGGCGGCAGAAGGTACTATCTCCTAGATGGAATTCGGCACGACTTTTGGAGCCATTCTTAGTCCTGCCGCAAGATGTCGCATGATCGCGACCGCATCAAGCAGTGCTGCAGATCAAGCGATTCTAGCGACAGGACTGAGAATGACTCAAAAAGTTTGCCGAAGCCCGAATTATATCACCCTCAGCCGCCACGTTAGAAAAACCCAATTATAGCTTGTTTCATGTTTTCCCTCGCCATTAGTCTCATGGATTTTAGAGAGAAATAATACTAATCTTGAGAGCGCGATACTTGAAACTGCTCGAGCTTACTCCATTTTGTGTCAACGAGAGTTTATAACTGTTTATTACTTTAGGCGCCAAATTTAAATAACATGGGAAAGAAATGGAAAAATTGCATATTATATGGTTGTAAGCGGGTCATCCCTATCCGGATTAGCGACATTACAAAGTGAAAATTATAATTTTTCTTTCTTTTATAAACATTTACATAATACGTATAACTTTCTGCATTGTAAACAGTACACAAAAATAAAGTGCAATATTATGTAACATATATGTATTTGCAAATTTATAAAATTACATGTCAACAAAAAAATCAGTGATTTTAGCTTAAAACATGGGAATTAAGGAAAGAGATAACTTAACCCTTTCACTGACAAGAGCCGATGCGTTTTTCTAAGCCGAACTGCCACGGGCCGATCAGAGCCGATGGCAGCTTCGCTTGTGCTTTTAATTCATTTATTCAGCAATAAATAGCGTAGAATGCCTCTTATCGTGTTGGTTAAGGTTTTAACTGGTGGTTTTGAATGAAACATATTTCTTTCTAATGTGTTTGAAGTTACAAAAGCTATTACATAAAGCTGCAGCATAAGTGCAATATAGCATTTGCTAAGAAACAAAATTTCACACAATAATTTTAAAAAATTGTAATATGTACGCCATACTTTAAAAAACAATAAATATTTAAGGACTTATTCACAGATGTGTAAAGAGTTTGTTTTTAATAATTTTAGATCTTAAAAAGCAATTATAGCAAAAAGAAATCGTTTTGAACTTAATTTTTTTTAAAAATTTGAAAACATATTGTGTTAATTTTTTTTTTTTCCAAGGGAAAATATTATTCTACCTTAAATCTGAGACATATTAAAAGTAATTTATATTTCTTCTTTCCACCAAAAAAAAAAAAAAGTTTGCATATCTTTTAAAATAAAGCTGTTAAAGAGATTTGAAAATGTGTCTGCATTTTTTTAATTTCCCCTGTAGCAGTTTTCGCAGTACTTGGCCGGGAGGTGCTGGCAGTGAACAGGTTAATGAATCTACATATGGATATTTTAAAAGTTGTAGAGTATCTAAAATGAAACATTAGAAATGAAGAAATTATTAAGATAATGCAGGTACAAAAATCAATTTTCTTCACTGCTATCTGTCATTTAGGTTTTAAATCATGGCCAGACAATTGGGTGTTCTATTTTTCATTGCTTTCTTCTACCATAAAAGATTCTAGGAGAACTTCATAAACGAATGTATCAAGTCAAGGAATGTTGTGCTCTAGACCTAAAAAATAATTTTCTATTTTCTATCATTAAAATATTTTTTTCACATCACTTGCTTTTTTATTAACACTGTTGCATCATTAGAGTTACTTTTGAACCAACATCAACATCTATAATTACTCTGAACATTTCCCTTTTGTTGTAGAAATAAGTTTTCCTGGCATTAATTCTAAAAAGGAACCTTAAGTCGTTATTTGCCCTTGGCAGGTAAATTCATATTACAGTTTTGAAGAATCACACAAGCCCATTTACAAAGAAATAAAAATAAATTAAGCTCCTATTAGTTCTTTTCTGTTAGAAGTTGAAAGAAATCCAATTTTTATTGATGCACTGATGATCTGCTAAGCGTAGGTTTTAACTTACATCTTTACTCTATATTCATTGAGTTCCTTAGGATTTATTGTAATTTGTCTATATCCTTGACACTGACTCTATGGCTAGGGCATTCACATATGAACATTCATATAATTTGTTTTTTCCTCTTAGCTTGTAAACTACAGTAAAGTTCCTCCTTCATATTTATAAGAAATATTTACCTTTCTTTAAATTGCAATCATCATAGGTTTTCTCAAATTCAATAAATAAACAATAAAATCAATTTAAGTTAGGTATGACTCACCAGTTTCTTGGCATAATCCAAGGAAATGCATTGTACATGCAATATCAACGGTTCAAATTTTAAAATTATATCTCCCTGAAGAGGATCTATTTCCTTTAGTAACGCTTCTTCTGTAATAGGATCATGGCTAACAAATAACCATTGACACAAATGTTTTTTCTTCTCAGAACTCTGCACAACAAATAGAACCAACATTATAAATCAAACAAAATATGATCTAGTGTGAATGAATGAAGTGCTTCCCCAAAACAAGATCCTACTTCACAATATAAGATTACTCGTCCAGAGCATGAACTAGTAGTGAAAAATTCCTCTCGACCATTAATTTCCTCAACCAAATTTAGAATGGCATCATCAATTGATCCTTTCCGGCTAAAATCCACACTTTGCAAAACTTGCTTCTTTATATTACTAAATTCACTAGCACTGCACTTTTGGTTCATTTTTATATATTTTCATGTAGTTATACGAAATACTATAGTAAACAGATCAGTCATTCAAGGTATATTTTACTTCGAACTTCACCAAATCTACATTTTCCTGTTTTTCTCACTTTTCTTTTCATCAGTGGCAGGAGCATGCAGCACGCGTGATAGATAGTTGCACAGGTGTTGCCAGGGTGTCGCTCTGCGCAGCTGACCACCGCCGACAGTGGACTAATAAGATACTGACCTAGAAGTGCCAAATTCAAATTATCTGACGCTTATAGACATTTGAAAATTATTTAATATGACTTGATATTTGTTACTAAAATTCCCCATGTATTTTGTAATGACTATTAATATCGCAAATGTATTTTTGGCAGTTTAAATATTTCAAGTCTTATCTACAAAAACTGTATGTGAACAAATATAATCAAAAAGTTCAAAGATCGTGTTAATATCAATCACAAATAAGCGATGGTTCCAGTCATATTTTATTTTTTAATTGATAGACGTTTTAATCTCAAAATGTGAGATCCTTTTTAATATCTGAAAATACATATTTGTTCCAAAAACAATTTCTAAAAATATTTTAAAAGACAAATTTGTATGAGTTTTATACAAAAATTAGACTTATTCATGATAAATATCTAATTTTGATAATATGTAATTTTGAATATTACGCACGCTTTACTTTAAAACAAACTTACAACTTGACATTAATGTTTGCAATTGAAAATGTCATTTTGATGTTAAGAGCAGAACAGACCAATATAAAAATTGTTTATAAAATATACCAAATAAATAAATTCAGCGTTTTGTTGATTTTTCCGCGTTCAAATTTGCTATTCTATTAATATTCCTGAATGTTTCTGCACAGATACGGACAGTCGCACAGTATTCCTAAGATGCAATTATCGCGGCTGAATTTTAGAATAACATGGTAACAATGATTTCCCTGGTGTAAGATTGTCAGAAAAAAATGTTATTCTTGTAATAAAGAGCAAATGTTACTTCTTTAAATTCCTTTGATATAGGCTTTTTATGATTTTTGTAAGGATCTGAAAAAAAGACTGACCAAAAATATAATTTTTTTGTGTTTTATCTCGCGGTACTAACAGAGAGATGCGTTATCAGAGTTATTTCGTAATGAAACAACACTTCTTCCTCTGCACCGAAGTCCAATTGACTTCATGTCTTTAGAAAAAAAACTTTATAAACAGTTTTATGGCAAAATTTCATAGTAAAATCACTTATACAACACACATTCCACATTCCATGAACTGTTACATAACTGTGCACGAAGACACAGAAACACGTTTTGACGGCAGTAATGAAGCCACAAACTTATAGACAATTCCTAAAAATCTGTGCGATCTCGAAAGATTGTTTTTAATAAATTATCAGGCCATTGCGTTGATTCTGTCAGATACACGAACCATAGGTTGTTGATATTCCAAGAAATGATGAGAGGTGCGGGATGTTTCGCAGTAGCTTTGACTGAACCTTCGTCATATTTACTGCACTGACCCAATATCCGTTGATTTTGTAGCATTATTTGTTAACTTAGTCACGTTATTTGCCAGTACCAGATTACTGAATAGGCTGAGTAGGCTCCAGCCTCGGGCGCGCAATTTTTTTTTTTTTGGGGGGGCGAACGAATTTCAGCCTATTCAAAATTTCATGTGTGTGTGTGTGTGTGTATATATATATATATATATATATATATATATATATATATATATATATATATATATATATATATGTAAAATTTAAAGAAAATCGATTTAGGAATTTAAAGAAATAACATTTGCTCTTTATTACAAGTGTGTGTGTGTCTATATATATATATATATATATATATATATATATATATATATATATATATATATATATATATATATATATTCACACACTCATATATACAGATAAAATAAATACAAAAATATCGTATATTTATTACATCAATAACGTAGTGAGAATTATTTATATGTACAATATTTGCATCGGTGGCAAATATCGTACAACAATATATTCAAAAATAGGAGAACCCGGCAGACGTTGTCCTGCCCTCTCTCTCTGTTATCCTTTTCCCTCTCATTTCCCACTTCCCTTTTTCTCTATTTTTCCCGTTCTCTTTTTATCTCACTTTTCCCTATCTGTTTATCAATAACGAACACACACACACACTAATCCAATTTGATGCAGTCGTTCGAAAGTTATGCTCATACATACATTTCGGCGATTCATTTTTATTTATATAGATATAAAAAAGTTTTAATGTCAAAAAAGCAAATTAAAAGGGCGCTTAAAGGTTTGACAGCCTAGGGCGCACAATAAGTCTAAGTCAGACACTGTTATTTGCATCTAAGTATGTGCGTACTGTGCGACCGTCCGTATCTCTGTAGAAACGTTCAGAAATAATACGCAGAATGGCAAATTTAAACGCGAAAAAATAAACAAAACGCTGAATTTATTGATTTCTTATGTATACGTAATATTGAAAATTATATATTAGGCCAATTTTATGTTTATTAATAATAAATATAATTAATTGTTTTATTTTTTCATATTTTTATCTGGTCCCCAAACAGATAAATTACAGTTGAAAATTTGGAAAAAATCCAAAATTCCAATTTTTACGAGGATGTAATTTCCAAGTGGTATGTTGTTTACCAATGATATTTTACAAAAAGTAAGTATACTGTTACATGTAAAAGCACAAAAAAAATTAAAACTGTGCTTCTAGCCCTTCTTTGAGAAATTACTCTGAAAATCGAATTTCGTTCATTTGCGCTCCATAGATTTGGTTGTAAATATTTACCAAATAAAAACACAGACAGTAGGTAAATAATATTTCAGCGTAGACTAACCAAAGTAAACTGAATCCACTGCTTTTTATTCTTAAATGCTTGATCAATCCAGAGCTGAGTAATTTAGAAGAGTGCTGGACCATTCAAAAAAGATTGACTCCAATGTAGAATTTTTCCATTTTCTAAAACTAATTCAGGCAAAGTTGTGATAAAGGACACATTTTGTTTAGAATCTCCAATTCAGTCCCAACCAATGAAAAATTATACATCAATTTGCTGTGTAGTTGAAAATATTTGTGAAGAGATAATGATCAGCCTGTTGAAACATGTTGGATATTTACAAAGGATGTTTCTGCAATTTGATGAATTTATACAAGCCACTTTGATATTTTGATGAGATAATGTGCAGTCTGATCTAATGTCAACACTGCAGGGTTTAATTATTGGAAGATTGGTGGGAAGGCATAGGGCCAATGTCCCCTCAGTCTTTACATGATTTATTCACAATCATTTCTGTAAGACTTCATTATATCCAAAGCAATATTCCCATTACGAATGTCCTTGTATCTTTTTTCCCAAGCTAACGTTGAAGATAATCTTACTTCAAAAATATGTCTCAGATATGTGAACTGGAATCTGTCCCTCTTCAATACTTTCTGGATCCAAGGTAGATATTAACAATATTTGATAAAATATACAAGCCACTTTGTGTAATAGATACTATTTGTGATAACGAACAATCTGAAATAATCTGTCAAATATTTAATGTCTTCTTTTAAAGTATTTCCTCTCTAACGTTTCCAGAGTGGATCTCAGTCCAACGAAAAGGGTTTGTTGTCTTTCAAGTAATGGTAGAATGTCTCACTAAACTTGAGTAAGCACTCTCCTGGATGAATTAGAATTTCCTCAGTTAGGCTAGGGTACGCAAAAACTAACTAGTTTAATATATTTTTGTATCTGTCTGTTGTCTTCATTTAGCATCAGAGAACTAAAAGAGATGTTAATGAGACAGAAGTTACATTTATTGTTGAAAACCTGAATGAGGCCTTGCAGTGGTTATTTTGGATCAGGAAATTCTTGTATTATTGGTAAAGGTAAATTGTCATGTACTTTTAATTTCATGCACATCCTTTCACATTATAAAGAATTGTAATGCTGTGGGGGAAAAAAGGTGATTTTGCAACAGGAAATCTCGTATTGTGGAGCTCTGATGCCTTGGCCCCTTGAATTTTAAATGGATATTTTGATTTTTTGGGGGTACTTTCCATGATAACATTTTCAAAATTTTCTAAAAAAATGGATCCAAATTTTTTTATTGACCTTTGTCGGGTAGCATACATAATGTTGAAAAGAATGGTGCTGTAGCATTTTCATTAAAATCTCCAATTTTTCAAAAATAGCAGAAGTTAACATTTTTTTCAGTCTTCCTACAACTACAATACCAAAGGTAATGGTTTTTTTTTCTTAATGAAACCTGTTCTTCAAAATCAGATTTTTAAACAAGATTAGGTACAATAATAAAACCTATTTTCACATAACATTACATGCATTCTAAACTATTTTAAAAGTAAGATTTTTTAAACTGTTAAACTTTTTTTCCCCCCAATAAAGTATGCTTTTCAAATTGGTGCAGGGCCCATTTTTTAATGAACACTAAAATTTTCAAAAATACAGTATGGATGATAACATTTGTCAAATGAAAATTGTTCTTTACAATTAATCTTTAAATGAGGTCATGCACATTAAAAAAAAAAAAAAACAATAATAATAATTTTCTGCAAACACCGTATTTCCCCCACTTCATTTGCTGGTCATTCACAAGATATCCGATATCAATACAATAGCAACACCATAACATGGCTGTTTGAAATTCTAAGAATTCATTCTCATTGTTAGATGTTTATGGCAGCCTGAATCGTATTTTGAATTGTTGAATTTATGTCAATATATTAGCTCTAAAAGAATCAAGTTTTTTCAAGTAATGGCCAAGGGGTGTTAAAAAGGACAGGAGGTATTGTAATATTTTGTTAACATAATATTGAGGTATTGTAATATTATGTTACTAATGCAAGAAAGTACTGCTGTTGTGACACCCTCATTTATGTATTTCAACATAAAAATTCAATATCATCTATTATGGTATTTTTCTCTTAACTACAGGGGTTCAAGAGTGGATCTCATCTAAAGGGGTTAGTGGTTTAGCTAAATTGTTAAATAAGTGCTGTATAGACTACATTGCAATATATACATTTTGACAATAAGTAACCCAACAAAATACATTTCATATTAATATACTTTGTAAGGTGTTTTCACTTGTATTTATCCTGAGCTTTCAAAAGTGAATCTGGAGTACATCTTAATACAAAAAATCGTGGTTTGCCTGTTCGTATTTGCTAGCTTTCTTTTGAAACATTTTTAAAATTTGGATATGAAAATAGGAACTTTCAACACAAGTGAAGACTTTTAGAAAAGTTTTGATTTTGCACTTTAACTTATTTTTAGTAATACATCCTGTTATTAAACATGATTAAACTCAATTTAGAACAAAACAAGTTATTTTAAGCATTAGTCAATTTCAATAATTCATATTTGGCATATTTAAAGCGTGGCGTGATGCTTCATTTGCTATCATCGCACAACAGTGGATTGCTCAACACTTACTCGCTGGAATGAAGCTATGCTTCCTACTATTCCTCCATGCTTACACATTTGACTGCATATACCAATTGATGGAAAATAAAATTATAAAAATTTATAGCTTAACAAAAAATGATTGTTTTTTTCCTTCTATAATTTTACACACTAAAAACATCTTCCCCAGCCAAAATTAGTTTTATTAGAATTGTGATAAAAAAAAATATACAAAACTAAAACAAGAACAAATAGAAATGAGTGCCTTATTTCAGGAACAAAGACACTTTCCTATTTACTCGATCGACAATGCTGCTTCTCATTAAGACTAGTTCACTGAGCATTTGGTCTTTGTGCCTGAAATAGTGATTGGTTAATACAAACAACAATCCACATATCAACAATTGATGGGAACCATCAGTTTCTCTACACAATGGAAGACTAGTTCCTTATTTATTTCAATCATTCTTGAAATTAACAGGTATTTACAATGGAGCAATTTTGTTTAAGAAATTTTCTGTGTAAAGCAAATTCTCTACAGAAAGCCAGGTAACAGTCATTATATACAAAACACTAAGTTTCTCACTTATACTCCGTCACACGTTAGTTCTTTGTACACGTATTAGGCCTAGTTCATCAGCATATTCAGAATCATAACAAGCTTAATGTCAAAGTCAGAACTTATATGAAAATGCCAGTGAAAATATTTACACTTTATACAAACAACCACCAACTTCGCACTTTTTTAGCTACACAGAAACTGAGAGGAGAAATACAACAAAATCATGAAAATTATGAAGATCCCTCACACAGTATGTTCATTCATTTGAATTTAATTTCTAAGTTAGATTAAATGACAATTGTTCAACTTTTGTCCACAACACTAATATAAACATAGAACATTGCAACTTCAAGAAACTCTTAGGAGCCAAAACCTGACTTTGCTTTGCTAATATCACAGATGCAGAAATATGAAGCCTTGTTAAAATAAAGGGAAAAGGCTGATCCACTGCCAAAAATCTTAAATTACTCTAAAATACACAGAGAAAAGTACCATAAACTATTTACTTTTACATATAATGTAATCTTATTTTAAAAATAACAAGACCTTAATAGTTATTGTTCTTAAAGATCTGCAAAAAGTTTAAAAAGTTAAACAAAAGGATAGGGTACTGAAAATCTATCTATCTACCAGATGACCATAAGCAGAACCACTGAAAGGTTTGTTAAGCAATTAAACATCTTTATGGGCCAACAGCTTGTGAATACATTTTAACAAGTTTATACAGAACATACAAGGCTCATGTTGCCTACACACCACACAAACATTAACAAGGTGATTCATTTCATTTACACTGTGCTCTAATTAGGAAACAAAGTTTATAAGCACATCCTGTACACTTACTGGAAGTAAAAGATATTTTTGAGATAATCCATCAACCTTTAACATGAAAACCACAAGTTTTATTCATCAGGGAATAAAACATACTTTTTATACACTGAAGTATAAGTGCACTTCTCATCATGAACTCTGTCAACAGCTAGATGATGTTTCTGCCTTTACACAGTCAGGTCACCATTAGGTAATTTCTGCCTAAAGAACTCAAAGATCAAGCAAGGAAGTCATTTTGAATTCTAAAGGACACTACACTATGCAGTAAATATGGCAGATGGGACAATAAAAATTTATTTTAAATTTCACCACTTCTATTAAAATGATGAAATGCAATTGCTTCAACTTTTTCTTTAAACCGAATAAATAACGCAATAAATAACACATTAATTTGTTAATTAATGATTGAATAAATCAAAGAAACTTCTGAATGTTTGAAAATTATTTGTGCACTACTAATTTGTAATACACCACAATTGTATCAAAAGTACTGACACTGAACATCAAATATGAACATAACTAAAACTTCCAGCAATGTCGTCTAGGAATGGCATTTTCAACAAACTTTATTAATGAGCACAAAAAACAACAACTAAATATTGCATTAAAAAAAAAATTAAAAAAAATCAAAACATCAATCAAGAAAGACTACTAAGTTTACTATCTCTGAAGAGAACAACCGAAGGGCACTTAATGCACAGGTTCAAGCATTGTTATAGTATAAATAAAGAGAAATACCAGTTATCAATTACTGATGCAATTAATATTCTGAAAATCACTTCACCACAAGTTACAACACATTTAACAAAAGGTCATTCATTATTAATTGAAACACACAATTTCGAATTTGTTGAAAAAACTGTCATCTGAATTACTTTTTATACAGCAACACCATAACAAATACAAAATACACATATAAATTTGACAATAATACATGTTCTCAGTGAATTCGATGACTTAATGAATCATCTCACAACTGACCTTTAACTACTGCAATAATAACTATATTAATATTGTTATAAAATTTGTCTTCCAGAAACTGGGATCTTGAGACATGTTCATGTTTTCCTCCTTCAGGCAAAATCATAAAACAAATTGTCTTCATAATGCAACCAAGATCGCACAATGAAACTTGATCTATTGAAATCTATTAAAGAAATGTATCCACGAAAGTAAAGTGTTCAGCAGCAGAATCACGGATTTCAGTGGACATCATGGCACTATTTACAGCAGATGTGTCCGTTCACTAATCTAAGTGCAATGCTACATCTTTTCAGCTAAGGCACAAGCATTGTACTACCAACAGTGATTCCAATTATGTTTGAAGAAAAAGTTGAAATTCAGTCTTCACAAAAGTACCACACTACACCATTAATGTCCACCTTTTCACAATTTATCTGCTTTTATCAGGAGTAGCAGCTGCACTTCCAATAGTGTCACATCGACGATAATACAACAGATATGGAACTCTCGATCCACGAGGATGCAACATGTGTGTCTCTTGTATAGCCTTTACAGAGCTATCATCATACCTCACCCACCCACCGTAACCAACATGGTACACATCAGTTATATAATGTCCTTTGGTGGCTTCTTTCCCATCGTGGTATACGACTGAAAATGAACAGCAATTTTTAGGAGAAAGTTCAATTACTAAATAATACAAATGAAATTAAGCAATAAACCTACCTGCAAAAAGTTTGTATTGCTTTTGCTTTAAATTATACTTGTTGGAAGAAGACATCAATTCTGAAAATAATTACAAAAAATAAATTTGAGTGGAAAAAAGTAAGCCAGCATTAAATTACAGAGGCATATCCACATTTTCTTAATCGATTTCTCAATTGATTTCAGCAGCAAAACAAAAGATAAGAGAATGTGCATTTTATTGTGGGAAAATGGTGAATGTTAATTAAGACTGGGAAGAGTGAAGGAAACTATTTCCAGAACAATTTCTCCAGAACAAACAAAATGTGGTGAAAGTCAATAGAATTTCAACACTATGGAAAGATAAGGGCCGAACTTTGGCGTGGCCCCTACATTTGATAAGCAAACGACAAAAGAAAGATCGTGTTACATTTCTTCTAGAACTAAATTCATGTAACTACACTTTTGTGAAAGAAATTTGAGTTTCATACTCAACTAATCTTACATACTTAGAACAAAAACCTAGAATATACATAAAGCAAATCCATTAGAAATGTACTGATGGATTATCCTGGTTGGGGACCATCCCAAAGGGTTAAAACATTCACGAAAAGGAATAAAAGAGGTCAAGATGGACATGAGAAATAACAAAGATAGAGGTGTGAGCAGGAAGGAAGTGACAGGTATGGGATCCAGTGGAAAATAGTGTTCAAATTCAGTACGACACCTGAGCAGTTTCCGTGATTAATAATACAATAATAAGTAGAAAAAGGCAAATATCAAGGAATTGCCAATAGCATGAGTACAAAATAATAGTCAACGGGAAGGTGCATGTGTACTTGACTACTGAAGATTATGCACAGCAGGAGAGAGAGAGAGAGAGAGGGAGAGAGGAGGGGGTAGAGAGAGAGAGAGAGAGGAGGGGGCAGAGAGAGAGAGAGAGAGAGAGAGAGAGAGAGAGAGAGATAGAGAGAGAGAGATAGAGAGAGAGAGATAGAGAGAGAGAGATAGAGAGAGAGAGATAGAGAGAGAGATAGAGAGAGAGAGAGAGAGAGAGAG
>BLKR01006136.1:45818-64206 GCA_011170035.1 Teleogryllus occipitalis
GGACTAGCATTCATCAGCGCCCCATCAACACTTGACACAAATAAAAATCCACTGGGATCAAGCACATTTGTCTATTTAAGAGAATCTGTACCGCCAGGACTAAAGAAGGAAAAAGTTCTCTACAATATTAAGATTCTATAAAACTTCACCCTTTTGAATATGTTTTGTTTCTAACTTCCTAATATAGGTATTAATTGCTTGTGATATTATTTGAATTATTAAATATGAATTTTATTATTAGCTGTAACAGTTTTAATTATTGTTTAATGGAATTAATTTTATAAGGGTTATGTGCATTTACCTAAAATTTGGTACAAAATTAACAATGAATATAATACAATTAAAGTGTAAGTTACTGCTGTACAATTAAAAATGGAAGCTATATTGTTATATTAAATAATTATATTGATGCAAATTCACCAGCAACATGCAAATGAGGCTAACGCTGCAAGAGCACCTACTCAAATTGGGTGCTTTCCATACGAAAAATACAGAACATACTTTAATAATAATGCAGATAAGCTATTGCAGAAACATTCCATATTACTAACAAGAATAAAGAAAGTAAGCAATAAGAACATTTTATTGGACAGATTCATACTTACTGCCTTCAAATTTTAAGTCAACAGGAAATTCCACAGTTTTCACAATTTTAGAACATCCATCTAATTTGTAGTTAAACCACTTCAGATGCAAAACCAAAACTAGAGGAAGTTCTTCTAATGTTACTTGCTGCCAAGCTTCTACTTCTTGGTTTGTCCTTGAACAAGTTACTCCTTCCAACTGATCACGACCCACAAGAAGATCCAAAGCTTCTTTCACAGACTGTGCTTTCTGTAGGAATAATGTTCAAATATACACTTGAGAATAATACACCACATTTACTTTTAAAAATTATGATTCTAATTATAAGTATACTAAATTAAACTAATAGTACCTATTTGTTAATAAAGGAAAGTTTACATTTTCACAACCCAAAGAAACAAAAAAGGGTTAAAATAGTTTCATTTTGAAAATCGAAAATGAACTAAGAATGAACAGTTGAAAAGAAACCAAACATTTTATAATTTGTCAAAAATTGCAGCTAAAATTGCAAAGTGTAAACTTTTTAATTAGCTCTCAAAAATGCATGTATATTTCACCCTAATTACCATTTACATTTATTTTGTTTGCCCATGAAACAATACAATTTTAAAGAACACTATGCCGATCTCTCTTTTCAATCAGCAAGGGTATTGAGCAGCAGACGTTGCTTGGTAGGTTGTTGTCAACATGTCACTTCTGTGCTCTTATTCAGGGTGAAGAAAAACATGATTCATACAACAATGATTTGTGATTCTCAGTAATATTCAGGGTGAAGAAAAACGATTCATACAACAATGATTTGTGATTCTCAGTAATATTTAGTGTGAATATGAATCCTAAAAAATAAAAAGTATGAAACCAATTTGTACTTATCAAGAATTGTCCCTTTACATGCTTGTTTTTTTGTTTTAACGGTGATACTCTTCACGGAGAAGATGGAATTATTGTTACTGGCTGAACATTTTCAGAAACATCTTCAATAAACAAAAATTTAAACATGTCTGTTTTTCTGAGTCTTCAATATTTTTTTGTAAAGCTGCGTTTTTTTGCTTTATTTACACATTTACTAGATTGCTCCGTTTTGGGACAAATCATTTAATCTCTTCATAACATACATACAATCCTATTTACTAAGCACGAATACTTCTCTAAATGTTTCTTTATGTACATAGTAGCCAGAAAATCATCAACATGGCCCATGGCCTGTTTGTTAGGATTCTGTTCTGGCTTTCACCTGGTATTGATTGGAGAAAGGATGGAAAACTATCAATCAGAGCAGTCGATCACTCCTCCAGACAGGTAGAACTCAATCAAGTTAATGTCATAAATATTCATCTTTATTTGAATGCTAAAACCTGGTCAATGATGCTGCAAGGGCAACATAAACAACGTTGAATTTTGGGGGTGAGCAGAGTTGCCTTATTGCACAGGACCCCAAAACCTTTTTTAAAAGCAGAATTTAGCACTTTTAAAACAGTATTTCAACACTATCTAATATTACAAATAGGAAAAAGTAAAAATATGGCTTACTAATGATGTGTAAGTTAGAGTAAATGTAGCCACCTTCACACATTACAAAAGTGAGCTTAGCATCAGATTAGCTACCAGGCAACATGGCATCTAATCTGAATGTAATTATCTCAAAAAATAGCTCCTAATTTAAAAAAAAAAAAATATTCCCCCCCCCTCAAATAGAGCAAAAGGCAACACAACATATTCCAGAAAATCAACACTTACCTCAATATCAAGCTGCAATGTGAAGAAAGGCTGCACATTATCTGAATAATCGCCAGCACGTTGAACACGAGATCTCAACTGACCACGAAATATATCTGACACAGGTGTCCTTTCAAACTCAGCACGTCTAGTTACAGAACCTTTGTTTTTCTTTCCCATTACCTGCACAAATATCACAAAAGGTGAGTTTTCATCCAAATTCTATTACCATGAACTTTAATGCCAACAATTACCTTCCACTCTGTATCATCATCGTCATCATAGCTCTGATTGGCACCATCTCCATTTGAGACATCACCATTACTGATATTACTGTCTGATGTATCTTTCACCAATTTAATAAGCTGCAGCAAAAATTACGGAACATTTTATTTATTTGAATAGGCAAACCTCCAATATACACATAGATACCCTAGTATATAATTACAGCATTACATTTTTAAATTACCAAGATAAAACAAGAACACAATCCAAAATATGAAAGCAAAATAATACAATAACAATGAGGAATTATTTAAATGAGAATATTTCTCATTTTTCATCAAGTTTTAGAAAATTTTTTGAGTTTCTGGATACAAAATAACATAGAAACATTTGAAAACAATGAGATCTAATTAAAAGAAATCTTAATTTTATTTTATTTTTTTCCCCAGCCTCATATCGGTTAATGGAATCATAGAAAATAAACTATGTTGCACATATTCATCAATTTGCACATGTGTCTCTATGGCATGTTGTGAACCAAATTAGTCTCAGTAATGGAAATAAAAAAAATGAGATTTATTATTGTGTTTTGTAAATAGATTTGGGATTGTCCAAGTAATGAAAGAAACTAATTTTAGACTATATGATTACATAACAGTTTGGACAAAAAAGCAAAATCATTAAATCTGTGAAACCTTAGAATGCATTGTTCTTTGAGCTAGCAATACAGGCATTATAATGAGAGATTATAGATGACGGTAAATGGAGCTTCCCGGCTAAAAAAATTGTTCTGAACAGATTCAAGTTTAGATATGTTAAGTGTATTGTAATAAATTTAAATAGTTTAATGAGCTTAGAATCAAAAAGATGTCAATTTCATATTTATAAGCATTTACAAATTGACACTGTAGGCTATCTTCACTATTTAATAATTTGGAATGGAGAAGGTTGAAATCACCTAGAATGTTATAATTTTAATTTCGATAATGATCAAAAATATTTTTCAAATTACTGGTAAATTAAATAAGTGAGTCAATGAGAGATTTTGGAAGAAAGTATGCCACTATTACAACATTCAACCAATTACTTTTATAGCTATTTTTAACACCTTCAAAAACATTCAGCACTTCAAAACAAAAAACAAAGCAAAAACAGGAATTAACTTTTCAAACCAAAATTCCTTCCATTAATAATTAATATACGCATATATTCCAACATATAATGAGAAAGAAGTTCCTCAATATGAACTTAGGGCCATATTCAGAGTAATCACTTGTAAGATAAGGTAATACTAGAGCTATAAGTTACTTTAGATACGGAAATGCTTATACACATTTGGTATTCACAGACAATGCTTAATGTAAGTACGATGATAGCAGTGTCTCGTGTTCCTACAGTGTATTGGCCACTTCAGAACCACTTGAATCCTGCCTGAAGCATTCCATCAAGCTGGCTGTGAATTAGTCATATGTATGCATCTGTGAGCATCTGCAGGGTAACCTCACCTACTGTTTCTTAAATAGCAGTAATATCTAGAACAGCCTTAAATAGTGGTGAAATCAGTAAATCTCTATTCTTTCATGCTGGAAATTAAACTATACATTAGTTAAAGCTGGTTTAGCCACCAATGTTATCAAAAATGTACACTAGTCTTGGTAAAAATATTGTTTCTTAAATTCTAGATAGTTGTGCATATCCAATGGGTTTTGCATTTCATATAAATATTGCTTGTTGCTACATAGAACTATGTCACCACAAAAATTCATATAATCTTTGAAGTTTCCATTTCTTTCAAATTACGAGCATTTTTAACGCATAAGTGAGCTCAAGCACAAGCATAAGCATAACGCTCAAGAGTGGGTTCAACGCATAAGTGACCTTCCTTATAGTTATAAGGAGTTTCTTATATGCACGGATAAATTGAGACTATCAATTGAGAAACACTGCAGGAACCCATTCAGGTTTTCCTTATTACAACTTTGAATTCGGCCCTTTAACTTTGAAAACTTGAATCAAATTCTAATTCTTGTAATTTTTGTTTAGCCTATCAACACTAATTGCAAGGATTGACTAATCATTAACATTATGGCATACTATACATACCTCCAGCATTTCATCATTTAAAGCATTAAGCAAGCAACTAAAGAACTCCTCTGCGTCCTCCTGCCTGCCTTCCACTTTGAACGTGTCACTCTGAATGTTACTCAACATTTTGTAAATGTAATTGGGCTCAAAAGCAGCCCCCACCTGGACTTCAATAGTATCATCTTTACGTTGAGCTTTCTCCTTGCGATTGACACGTGACACAGGTGAAAGTGGACTAAATTCATTCACAAATTCCACCCTGTAAATAAATAATAAGAACATTTTAGCTGAATTGTATGTCTCTTCAATTGAAGGAACGCTCCACAGACACCCTCTATTTACAGCCGTGCTATTTTTTGGGATTTAAATAATTGAAAAGGATGAGTTCTGAACACACAATAAAACCCATATTTAATATTTTGCTAGTTTCACAGGCCATTTTGATGACTTGTAGCATTTTAATTCATGGCTATAGTTTACATAAGCATGTTTTATAAAAAGTACTAAAATACAAAATGAATAAAACTTTATTGTTATACTATAATTCAATATAATTAATTTTCGAGTCAACGAGATATTTCTTTATCTATTCGTTCAATGAAGTTTTGTAAGTATATATTTATGTTGAAAGTTGTACATCTTAGCTCATCTTCTAAATTGTTTCAGATTACAAAACATGAAATAAATTCTTAATAAATTGTAGACTGAAAATAAAATCTGTGTTAAGTGCCAAAATAAAAGTTTTGAGTAAAAAGCAAAAACCCTCATATTTGGATTTATTTCCATTTTCTGCCTTAATTGATGTTTAACATTATTTTGTAAAGACTTCGAATCGATCGAAGTTTAATTGACCTTCAATATCTTCATGAAAATGAGATTTTCCTTGTAAACAATAAAAATAGTGCCATACTACCATAAAAACCGGGGTAGGTTCAAAACCCACAAATATAGAGGCCTAAGTTCGTTTGTATTATTATGATGTAACCTGGAATAATTTCTGTATGTTGTTCATCTAAGTGCAGACAGCACAACACAGGTTGAGGTTTTGTTTAGAATTTTTTTTATTACAAATAAAAAAAAAAATTATAGTTATTGTCTTTTAGAAGGTACAAAGTTAAACAAACAAAAAAAATGCATAAAAGCAGTCTTAAAAATAAAACAGTTACTGAACTAACTGTTCATAAAAAAAGTGTTTTCTTCTTTCCGGTAAGGTATAAACTTTTTCAAGTCTTCCTTTTCTCATTTTTTACTCTCTTCCAGTTCCAACAGTGGCAGTTCCAATCTTTTTCTTGTTTCCCTTTCAACTCCTTTCTAGAATAAATTTTTATGCTCCCATGATTCTACTTCACTAAAAGACTTTTTTTAGAGCTGCAAGAAGATTGACAGAATTTGAAAGAATTCTGAACAGGTCGCATCAATTTAATTTAGAGTTGAATTCAGTTACATGGATATTCAATTTGAAGTTTGACGAACTTGAGACCCAAAAATTTTGTTGCCCTAACATATCCCAATCGTGTTTTGTTCGTTTTCAATGGCACATGCGATGGCCAGTTTGCAATACAAAAATGCACCGAAACTGTTTTTCCTCATTAAACTATTAATTTGATAGAAACCAATCTGAATCTTCTGAAATTGTACTTATTGTTTCTTTTTTGCAAAGAACATTTTGTCATCAGCAAACAAAACTGTTCTTCAATTTTTAATGGACAAGGGCATATCATTTGCTGATAAAAGACAGAGGATAGGATCCAAGATCAAACTGTGTGGGACCCCATGGACAATTGGCGAAAAGAATTGGAAAGAAGAATAAATAAGGATTGTTCTGTCAGTACGACATTTCTACTCCCTTGTGATCTATGTTTAAGGCACTAGGTTATCCAATCTAGGGCAATACTACGAATTCCATATGAAGGTATTTTTTAGAGCAAGATGTTATGGTCAGTGACATAAAAAGCATTCGAAAGATGCAAAAACATTCCAATAGGTGATTCATTTTCATCCATTGATGAAGCAGTATCTTTAAGCAAAGAAAAGACAGGCCTCTTAAACTCCCAAAGCCTCACTACTTCCTAACTCCAGAACCCCCCCCCCCCATTTTTTTAAACTCGGAAGCCTTCTTGTTGTTTATTCAGAAACCTTACTTGAACAAAAATGTTTTTAAATTTAAAAAAACAAAACAAAAGAAATTAACTTGGGTTTTTCCCTAACCTGAGTTTTGTTTCACACTTCATATTACTTAGTTTTCCATTATATGAAGGGGAACTCTTCTATTGTAATACAGCTAAGGGCTCCAGAAAACACAAAAAACTTATACAATATGCAACATTTAAATAGCCCCATTAGTACATTCATAATTTCATGGCTGATTATTTTCCTTCTTAATCTATACAACTCAGCCAACATGTTGTAAAGTCCTGATACAATATGAAATGTAATGTTATACATACTGAATTCACTTTAGCAATAGGGACCAAATTCCGAAATAATAGCAGTAAAAGTATTTATACAGGTATAGAAATAACTTTACCTTTATTATACTTTTATTCAAAATACCTTTAAAAACTAGATGTGCGACAGAATAGCACACACTTTCTCGTAGAGAAGTTTTTTAATTTTCTTGGTGTGGACTGGTACAGTACAGTCTTGCCCCTCCTCCTTGCCTATCTATCGCCGCACAAAGTACATTTTTTTTGAAATTTTATAAACTTTTCGGTTTTCAAATAGAAGAACTGAAATATTATTTTAAAAATATTAAAGAAGGCTAAAATCTCGTCCTAAATAGCAATTTTCATTGAAAAATTTAGAACCGTCTTTAAGGTAATGGTGTTAAGCATAATGTAAATGCGAAATTTTCACAGGAACCTCTTTTTCACAGGAACCTTTTGAGTTCTTGAAAAACTTCATTTAAAATAATTTGAAGAACTTCCATTCACAAATTCAATAATGTATACAAATCCATTGAAATGTCCATTTTAACAGCATGAGAAATATTGAAAATAATCACATTTGTCTAATATTTGAAAAAACAAAAGAAGCTGAAAGAGTTAACCATGAAAATAGGACCTGTGCTTATGAATGAAATGCTTATGCCATGAAATTAGGACCTGTATTTTACACTTATTACAAGGAATTCAAAAAAAGATCAGTTTTTGAGAAAATTTTGAAAATGTCCGAAAGGCTTTATGTACCCCAAATTTGTAAGAATGTTTTTTCAAAATTTCAAAGGTTCAGCTAGAGCCAGATGCACTGGGGTTTCTTCAATTTGGAAAAGATAGCACATGTGGTTTAGGTGCTAGTAGTGTTCACAGATGGACATTTTGAAGGGAAAAAAAACAAAAAACAACAACAACAACAACAACACTATTTTGGTATCTGGGGACCCCAAAACGCATATTTCCGTTGAATTCTCGAAATTGATTTTCCGCAGAATTACATTAACTTTCTCTACACTAGGTATATCTATGCATTTTACTCCGTATATATGTATGTATACGAGAAAGTAATACCGGTATGAGTTGTCAATTACCTGTATTTTTAGAGGTATTTTACGTTTATTCAACGTCTATACTGGTAAAATATCGCTATTTAAAGGCATTTTCGTAAGAAAATGCCAGTAGTACAGTAGAATCATAGAAGTATTTTGGGGTAAATCATTGTTATTTTTACTGCTCTAATAGCTCAGAGGAACAACTATGGACATTGCAGAGTTTCTGACCAGGAGGTCTTAAGATTCGAGCCTTGATGGTGGCGTATTTTCGCCAGTAGCCATATTCTAGCTAGGCGAGATCTGTCATTAGCTGGAAAAAATTCTGATGGTCAGGTTTTCTGAACGGTATTTTACGGTATCATTACCAGGCGAATGGTGTAGTAGTACATAAACAAATGCCCTACTGATTCTCTTTTATTACTCATCCTTTCGCCTTAAATATAAATTCTTTCACACACTACACTACTGTGTCGGGAGACCAATCAGAGGTTGGAGTTAAGTTTCTCTTGATTAATAGCAACTCCAGGCACGCCAACTGGTAAGGGTATTAATCCCGTAAGTGTAGTGCATGTATTTTCCTCGAGAAATAGCTGTGATTTCTCCCATTGGGCGGTAAGAACCGGAGCCGACCCATTGTCCGCTAACGGGTTTCCCAACCAGGTATCTCCTACCAGTGGTGCCCCGCCCCAACCGAGACAAGCTCTAAGCTCCTGACCAGTCATGTGTGGTAGTGTGGCACATGTAAGTGTAACTGTGAAAGTAGGATAGGAGAAGAAAGGAAGGAAACATTGCAAGCGATCACACTAGAAAGCGTTTTTTTGTTGAATGAATTTATTAATTGTGAATTTTATTCTGAATTAGTTGATCGTTCACAATTTATTCATATTTCAACCAATAAATACAGTAAAACAGAGGGGGGCAATTACAGAGCTCAAGAAAATATGCACAGATTGTACTCCTCCCAGTCAGATATGTTCCAGTTTTTTACATTAAATAATGATTTGTATGCAAAGCAGAAATGTATTTCTATTTAGGCAATTTGAACTAGTTAAACAGATCGTTTACGACTAGGGCAGCAAAACAAGGATTTCATGGGTTAAAGTTACGCACGTTTTAATAAAACAAGAAATGGGACTCGCAGGTGTTCCCATTGTTACCTGCTGTCCCACTCTTGGCTTGTAGTGCATGAAGGCATTTGAAGGCATCGAATAACTTATTTATAGTGTGTGGACGCAGCCTTGCCGGCCTCTTTCCACATTTCTCATTGCACATTTCTGGCAACGCATCTCTCGGTGTAGTCTGCCCTGGGCCTTAGAGTACTGCTCCGGCATTCGCCTGCTGTTAATCGGAGACACCACGGAAAACTACCGTTTAGAGCAGCCGGCCACTAGAATTCTTCTCGGAGCGCACAAGTTTCCTTCCTCTTCTTTGTCCTATCCTCACCCCTTTCACACACTAACACTTACATGCACACCACTACAACACATGCAGGGAGCTTAAGAGTTTGTCTCGGTTGGGGAGTGCCCCCTGATGGGAGATACTTTGTTGGGGAACCCCCCCCCCCCTAGCCAACGGTAGGTTGGCACCGGATCTTGACACATAGCGGAGGAAGACCACTGCCACCTACAAAGAAATACATGTACTACACTTACGTGACTAATTACCTTAGCCGTTGGCATGCCTGGAATAACTAACATTCAATCACCAGAAAGGAATGTTTGTGTGCGGCCTGTTTGGTAAAGAAATACCCAGGCATTCTCCTGGTATTGATCACACGCCGTGCCGCCATTAAAAGCCTAACTTTCGGCAGGCACCATTTTCCTGTCCATTTTGTCAGAGGGCAAGCAGGGTGACAAAAGCCGGTGTTTACATGGCAGGTTCAGAAAGACGAGAAGGTCGCATGCGTGAATAATCCAAATACAATTATTGCAAACTGGGTTCGTGAAAACGATACCTGGATGTAGAATAAATAAATGCATATATTTCGCTTTCACATTATCGAACCAAAATATTTGCAATAATGGTGTACTAAAAAGTGTCATTTTCCTTAAAAAAGTTTACAATATCATTACAACTACAGTAGATTAGTTAAGAATGCTTGTCCCTGTGCACATCAAACTAAAAAGTGTTCAACGGATATGGCCTTTGCCATCAGTTGTGAAAGGTCGAATGCGCTGGATATATAAGAGGGAGAGAGTGTTTGTACGAGAGAGAGAGCGAGAGAGAAAGAGTGTGCGCGAGAGCGAGAGAGAAAGAGTATGCGCGAGAGGCGCAGGAGAGAGCGCGCGAGAGGAGAGGAGCGCAGGGAGGAGAGGGGAGCGCAGGAGAGGGGAGCGCAGGAGAGGGAGCGCAGGAGAGGGAGCGCAGGAGAGGGAGCGCAGGAGAGGGAGCGCAGGAGAGGGAGCGCAGGAGAGGGAGCGCAGGAGAGGGAGTGCAGGAGAGGGAGTGCAGGAGAGGGAGTGCAGGAGAGGGAGTGCAGGAGAGGGAGTGCAGGAGAGGGAGTGTGTGAAAGCGATACACACCACACACGTTTGAGGCTTGGCCCACATTTTCTACCACACTTGATTATTTCCGCATCAGGGTTTTTGGTTATGTTTGGAATAGCCTTTAAAATTTCAACATCTGTATTATATTTAACAGGCAACTGGATAAGTACCAGCTTTAAGAACGGTTTAAGTTTTTCTTCACTCCCATCACTTCCGCTATAATACCAATCTATATTTATATCTTTATAAACACATGCTTATATTAGAAAACTGATAATCACACTAAAGATAAGCAGCTCCTCCTCCCTCACCTCTTCCAACAACACTTCTAGATTAAAGAACAGAAAGATTAATTTTCTTCATTCAATTACTATAATTTTTAAAACAAGTCTCAATTACAATATACAACAAAATACTCACATGCTATCTATTATTGGAGTTGATGATTTGCCACTCCTTCGTAGTGGCATAGACAAAGACTTCATCAGATTATAAAAAGGTGGACACGCAAGCAAGGCTTGTAATGTTGAATTAATGTAACACCAATTACTTCTATTGGTCAATCCACGGGGTTGCAAGCTAATAGCTCTGTGATCCAGCTGATATTTTGACAGGAACTCTAAACCAATAACCAAGAGTAAATTAATAAGGAGAAAAACGCACACCAAATGGTACATACAATATTACAAGAGAACTTACCTCCTAATCTGTAAAGATGAGGATCGTTAGCCATGGATGGTGCAGGCAGATCCGTCTGCCCCAGTTGAGGAAAGTGCTTTGATGCATCTCCAGTTACAGAAGGAGCATCTGATGTTTTACGAGACAGATCACCAGCTCCTGACACAGTAACAGCATTTTGAAAAGGTCGCACAGCAGCCAAAGGTTTTGAAGCTGCAGTGCCAGGCACTATGCCTGTGGCCATAATCATGGCACCGTCAGATGGAAGACTACTCCCACTGCTTTTATCGAACAGACTTGCCCAAGTTTTTTCTCGAGGATTACTAGCAACTGGTGTTTGTACAGTTGTGTTTTCAGCACCCGTTGTCCGAGTAAACGGACTGCTGTTAGAAGTGGCCTTGGGAGTTGCATTTGGAATCTCAGAAGCTTGTTTAGGAACAGATGATGATATTCCATTTGGCTTCAAGTCACAAAGAGGCTTCTCAGCTGGTGCAATCTTCGGAGGAACAGGAAAGGCACTCACTGAATTTTCTTTCTTTTCTACCATGCTGGTCATTATTTCAGCATCAGGGCTTTTGGTTACATTTGGAATAACCTTCAAAATTTCAACATCTGTATTACATTCTACAGGCAAAGTTTTATCTGGACCGGAACAGTTTCCACTAACTAACTCATCATCTTTATCCATTTTGGGGGGAAGTTCATTGGAATTAGAAATTTCTTTATTATATTCCTCATTTACAATAGGAGTACTAGTAGCCATATTGCTATTATTCACAACAACAGTGCTTGCTAAAGTACATGATTCAGTGTCACTATCCTGATGTACATAACTGGTTATTTTCTCTTCTCCGTTAATAGAATTCTTTAACTGAGGGGTTTCATTTTCATACAAATTCTGTTGCTCATGAACAGTAACTTCAGTTTCTCTGCCTTCTGGCATCATTCTCTCTGTAGGTCCATCATTAACTTGGTATGTTATTCCACTTGAATGTTCTGTAGAAGCCACAGGAGTAGGAACTATGTTGGGACTAGCAGGATACACTGGAGGCTGAGGGAAAGCATTATACACAGGTGCATGGATCAAAGGCACAATGAAGGGGGCTCCGGTAGCATGCTGAGCAGATGGGTGTTGAGGCATGTGTGGTGTTCCATGTGGCTGAGTAGATGGATAGAAATGAGGATTATGAAAAGCATGTGCAGGATGCATGGGAGGGACCATCACCATTTGGGCAAAAGGTGGACCGGTGGGCGATTCCACCATGGCAGGAAGAACTTCATGACCGTGCCCCACACCTGGGGTCCTGGGTCCAAACTGGCCCTCCATTCTCTTGCTGCCAGGCTTGCTGTTTCGTGGCCGTCTCTGACCCAAACCATTTCTAGTTGCGTTTGGGGAACCAGAGGTCTCATGAGGCACTGAGACTTCCCCAGTAGGGTAAACTTGTTGGGAAATATGAGGAGAATATGGCGTCAGAGGAGGCCCAACAAAACTATGAACATTCACATTTGCAGTGACATTGCCTACATACACGTTCGAGAGCGGCATGCCTGTGTGACTCATCATTTGGTACATGCTGGTAATGACAGGTTGAGTGGATGGGGGTACTGATGACGATGCAGGTGGTGGCACAGATAGCATCTGTACTGGTGCATTTTCGGAAGGGTATCCACTTTCTCCTGTGCCACCTCCAGATGCTTGTACCTGATTGCCAGCTGGAGGAGTTGTGGAAGCAACAATAGGTCCAGGATTACACTCCAGAGAATCTATTGGAGACACAAGGCCAACAGCAGGGCCATTTGGAGGTTCTGCAGCTGAAAGCAAGGTTTTGAAGAATGGTTAAACCTCCTTCAGAAATCAGAAAGAATTTAATTCAAAGTAAAAAACCGTTTCAGAAGTAACTTTTTGGTGGCTGTCATTCTTTGGACTTTTTAAAACGGACTATTTTCTACAAAAACCGACCATTTCAGCTAATGTTGTAACAAGGTACTCTTTCTCTGGATTCTCCCTCTGGTTTCCAGATTTCTCATCTTAACCCATCTACAAAGCCAAGTAAGATTGTAGAAAGTGCTTCAAAGGAAAATGATGCACAACTATTGGAAAAACGATTCTGACCTAAAATAAGAATGTTTTTACTCATTTCTCACAAAATCTTCAACAGCACAAAAATTCAGTTAAAAAATTAATCAATAATTTAACACAATTATTCTCTTTTCTAGACAATCAAAGTAATTATTGTATCAAATCAATTCATTACCACCTCCTTATAAGCAGTATAATTATTGTTGCTAATGTTCTTTGAGAGAGCCCTTGTATAATTTTACTAATAACCACACAGGTATTTTACAGGATCGTCATTTTTATCCTATTTGCCATGACACATCAATACATCGTTTTTTGACTGCCAGGGTTCAAGCTCGAAATTTTCTAAGGTAACCAGTTGTTTCTCTGCATTTTTCCTGTTATCCGTCACCCTATAAATAAATTTAACTGTTTTGAGAAACAGAAGAGAAATTGAGTTTATAAAATTCCTTGTACTCTATTTCTTTTGTACCTGGAAGCCAATTTACAAAAACACCCCCCCCCTCAAATATATGATTTCAACTATTTCATCACTAATAAATTTTCTCTAAGCATGCTGAGTTAAGACCTTCACATTTATGAGAGAAACACTAATCGGTTAGATGTTAGAAAATTCACTGGTCAAAATTGAGGAGAGTTATTAAAAATAATTACCAACTAGAAAACAGCAGCTTGGTTAAGACTTTGCCATTTTATTGTCTACTCAGGGTATATTCTCTAAAGCCTACAAAGCATTAAATGTGGTTACAGTATGTACCATTCACTATTTTTGTTTTTTTAACAAGCAAGGGTATGGAAACTATAAGTGCTTTTCAGTACACAATTTAGGGAACACAAATTCATTTTATAATCCAAGACAACAGGATCCATAATCGAATAGATGCTTCTACAAACTAAATCTTTAAAATTTGACAAACGAAGGGTTGAGAAAGTCATTATTTATTTTTGTTCCCTTTGTTCATTTAATTTTTCTAGTTTGTAGTATTAAACTGCAATATCTTTTGTTGCCAACTTCAGTCAACAATGTATTTGCAATGCTGATCATTACATTCAACTCTTCGAGAAATATGGTCCAGTTGTTTTCCAGTTCTATTCATACTTTTGAATCGATGATCTCTTCCATGACGCGAAGCATTGGTTCATCTAATAGTAAACTGAAGAACTCATCACTGTTGCATTCATTTGGTGACACGACCAAGGGAAATGGTTATCGCCTCAATAATTGGCATAAACTATAAGAAAGATCCTATCAATCATGGAGGAAAATGCTATCAACTTTTCTGCGATTGTAATACTGTAATATCACACTAATGACACGATTAGATCGAACAAACACAGATCTACTTCAGTACAAGCTAGTTTTACAACGTGAAATAATATGAGAATCAAAACAACCCCTCCCGCTGTCCTAGGCTTAGCAAACAAGTTAAGCACAAAAGTTAAAATGTATTTTATAAAGATTGCAATTATATAATGAACAGAATTAAAAGTCATAATATTTAAAAGATAACTCTTAAAAACTGAATTCATCATTGAAGAAACAACCGAGGTAGGTGGCATTTTGACCCCCTGCCATCGTTCTAGTGTTAACGGCAATTCTTTTTAAATTATGTGTTACAGCTATCAATTTTAAATAAACATTTATTTAAAAATGGCAAGAGGTGGTAACACTAAAGTCATCTGTTGTTTAACAAATTTCACACTGTTCTGTTCCTAAACAAAATAAAGATGGTGAAAGTATCAAAAAGGTCAAAATGAAACTGAAGAAGAGACTTCTTAAAATAGATTTTCCACAATTATACGTAATAGATATATGAATGACAGTTTCATACTATCTTGCCTTAAATTTGACCACTCACAAAGATCTGTAGCTCTAAATTTCAGTGGGTTTGAATAATAATAACAATAATAATAATAATAATAATAATAATAATAATAATAATAATAATAATAATAGCGAACTGAAACTTTTGTTACTACCAAAGTCTTAGGGTGACAATGATTCACTGTATCCAAACCATAATAATAAATTATAATACATATTTATTATTATTTAATTTTATATTATTCTTATTATAACCCATTACATTTACTTAATGTGCAAACCAGATACCATTCATCAGAAAAGCAGTTATACATTTACTTTTGAAAAATCATGATGGCATTTCAGAACATACATATTATAGAACGATTTTTCTAAGGATGAGCCAAAGTGACAGCTAGTGCTGGCAACATAACTGAAGGTTCTGTGGTCGTTGTGCCCTCGAGCCCATCAGACTCCCTTCCTGCATTCGTTCGTTTGCAGTTGGCTAACATGTAAATGGCTTCAACGCTTCCTTTTGTGATGTCCTCATCCAACAAAAATATAGTGTGCCGTGAGAAATAATTGAAATTAGGAAGTGCAGTGTTATGTGTTCTTCTGTAAAAATTCTTTTTGCTATTAACATTACATTGCCTTTACTTTTTGTGCGATAAATATTATGTTTATTTTAAAACCGAGACTTGAATGCGAGATGCGTACCGGTGCACGTGTTTTTGGCTTAAAATCATTTTTCTTTCTATTTACATTCGTGGCAGTTTTCTTTTACTGTTTTTGAGAGCATGTTAAGAGATTTTCCACATATGTAATTAAATTTAAATATTTCCCAGACTTGCGTACGTGCATATACCACAACAAAACTCAGACTTCTACATAGGGATGTTTTCACAAGAGCCATTAGCACTTTACAAAGGGGCGTGGTTGAACAGC
Source organism: Teleogryllus occipitalis (assembly GCA_011170035.1). Lineage (NCBI taxonomy): Eukaryota > Metazoa > Arthropoda > Insecta > Orthoptera > Gryllidae > Teleogryllus > Teleogryllus occipitalis. Next base: position 61,910 of record BLKR01006136.1, read on the forward strand.
TGTCGCAGTGGAGGGATACTTCTCTGAATTATATGTAATGTTCACTTATTACACGAACTGTCACTTTGGCTCATCCTTAGGAAAATCATTCTATAATGAAGAGGCAGAAATTTAAGTCACATCTTTTCATTGGCAGTTTGGCTTTCAAGCATTACTAAAATGTAAAAGGTAAAGGAAATATATGTTCCCTTATTTTACAACTGATCTACAGAGCAATATTTGCAAATTACTTTATATTTGGCCACTGAATTACAATTAAAGCAGTTAGTACTACAAAAAGTAAGAATCATACAACATAAGAATAAATTATTAACCAGAGACAGCTCAAATATGAGAAGAGGCACTCCAATCACATTCTCATCTACTTCAAACATGCAGAAAAAAAAATCTTACAAACAGTACAAAAGCATTTAAAAAAACGCATCAATTTCTCAAATGCAGTGAATTTAAATAAGCAAACTATTAGGAATGATTAACAAAATATCGACAAAACAGTAACGATCAACCACTAAACTTATTCTGTTACCTGTCACTGAAGGAACTAGACCCACTGCCACAGCTGCAGGGGCTGTTGTGTACAATGGTTGGGGGAGGAAGACACCCCGCAATGTTGGGTGAGGTATGGGAGCCACTGCTACCAACAATGAAGAGAAATTAGCCTTCAAGAGCAGAAAATCATACTATCCACAGGAAACAAACTGTATTTACAATTTGTAAAACTGAATCCTCAGCATTTATTAGTTAATGAAAGAACGTCGAAAAGCATTTTATCAGCAAACAGAACATACAGTCTCTCATTTAAACCAAGTTCAAGAAGAAGAAGGAAAAGACAGAAAGAAAGAAAGAAAGAAAGAAAGAAAGAAAGAAAGAAAGAAAGAAAGAAAGAAAGAAAAGCACACACTTAATACCTACATAATAACCATAAAAATATGCTATTTTTTTCTCATACATAGACAATTGAGGTTTCTCTTAAAAGAAAGACGGAAATAAAATTTTTCATTTTCCATTCATTATCATCAACAAAGGTTGTCATTTTTATCTTTACAGATAATTCTTTTCTACATAAAATAACATTTCCCATGGATTACATAACTTCGTGTATCTATCAGAAATATTGAAATTTCATTAAATGTACAAAAAACAAAAACAAGCAAACAAAAAAGCTTAAAATTTCAGAATGCAGTCATTATTATGTTGAAATTTTCTCACTCAATAGTAAAAATTTGGAAGTATTTCTAAAAAATAGTTTCAATCCTAAACCAAAATACAAATAACCAAAACAGTGTCAGAATTAATGACGACAAAAAAAAAGAGAGAGAGAGAGAGAGAGAGAGAGAGAGAGGATAAAGACAACAAGAGAGTCAACAACAGGAAAAATAGAAAATGAAGAAAAATAATTTTTTTGGCAATGTTGATAATGTCAAATTGATGTAGAGGCCTTGACACCAAGAGGTGTGTCACACCAACCAGTGTCCTGGATACAACAAAAAAAAGGAAAGTCCTCTTCAATATTCTTTATCAAAATATATTAAAATTAATCATTGTCAGTTGTATTTGGGTAAAAATCAAGAGAAACACAGACTTCACTACTGCAAATTATGTTTACAAATTTCAACATAGGTTCATTCAAAATTTATCACTAATGAGAATTCTCTGAAAATTAGATCTAATATAAAATACTAACTTATGCTTTTCCTCTAATTAAAAAAAATTATTAATAGAGAACCAACTCAGCTTAAAGATAATCTCTTACATGCTTGAGTTCCCCGCCAAAAGCTCACCAAGAGTTAAAAATTAATTTTTATTGTTAATTATTTGCCATGTAATTTTGCTTCTCAGAGCAAAGAACGCTTAGAAAAATGATACATGTCTGATTTTCATTGAAGCCTCTGACATTTCAAAAATTGCAATCTTACTGTTGAAGATTATTTTGTCCAAAACTGATATTTCCAGATCAATTAGACAAACTCCAGGCCCTGAGAATCAGAAACAGATACTCTTATTTTTGGGGGTACGTTTCATGTTGTCTGAACAATTTTTTTTTATTAAAAGGGCACAATATTTTAAACTTGGTTTTCTAGAGAAAATAAAGGAAAAATCGGTGCAGGTCCCAATTTTGTTAACAGAAGTTCAAAATTTGGTCAGCATCTTCCTACAACAATATTGATGATGAGAGAGCGAAAGGAGAGAGCGAGAGAGCGAAAGGAGGGAGAGAGAGCGAGAGAGCGAAAGGAGGGAGAGAGAGCGAAAGGAGGGAGGGAGAGAGAGCGAAAGGAGGGAGGGAGAGAGAGAGAGAG
>BLKR01006137.1:0-64198 GCA_011170035.1 Teleogryllus occipitalis
TTATTTAGTCAAAAAACAGTCAAAAACTGTATGTGACGTATGGGGGAGAAAATCATCTGCGCACGCTTTCTTGAGTTTCAGAATCCCTTCCCAACAATTTAACTATTAATAGTTGAAAGATTAATAATAATAATAATAATAATAATAATAATAATAATAATAATAATAATAATAACAATAATAATAATAACAAATTTTAAAAAGCGAGAGATTAACATTTCAAAAACTAGATATTTTCGTTGCCAAATTATAGAAAACTTATTTTTAACGGTAAAGAAACGAACAGACTTGATTTTTCTGTATTGTTCACAAAATAGAAACTCACCCTAAGCTCTACTACCACTACAAGCAAAGGAAAGTTCAACAAAACGTGCGCATAGTGAAGCTACATTTACGTCCAGAAGCAAATCAAAGGGCCATCTCAGCATTTGCTCAATGGATCAGGGAAACTGGACAAAAACCTGATCGAGATGGGGGTCATTGACCCGGAAGTACATTATTTGTTACAGGCATATTGAGTCTTTTTAAAAAATTATACAATGCAAATGTAAACTAATTCATTATACTATATCTTGTTTTTGTTAAAGTAAACATTATGTTTCTTTTTGGCGATCAGTATAGTCTCTAATTGTATAGAAGCAGTTTTGCAGCAGAAAAGATTTTACTTTTAATTTAAATTTGTGTACCAATTTTAATTGTTTAATTTCATCTGGCAATGCATTGTAAAGTAGCGTACATGTATTGTATGTGGATTTCTTGTAGTGAGTTGTTGATACTGACACTTGATGAACATGATTTCTACGTCGAGTATTGTAACTATAAATATCAGTATTACATGAAAATATGTTCCCACCGTTAAGTAAGTCAGTTTTGACAAATACTACAGACTCATAAATAAATAAGCAAGGCAATGGTAAGATTCCAAGCTCAATGAAAAGAGGCTTGCACGGATCACGTGGATGGGATTTTTTCATTATTCGGATAATTTTCTTTTGCAATCTAAATGTCTGGGAACTAAAGGATGAGCTTCCCCAAAATATTATGCCATATCTCAGGCGGGAATGTACATTTGCAAAATATACGCAACGAGCTGCATGAAGGCTGACAGAATTAGAAAGAATTCTGAATGTATAACATAATGAGCTTAATTTAGTGTTTAATTCTGTTATATGTACATTCCATTTGGGGTTTGATTGAATTGAGAGACCTAGAAATTTTGTTACCTTAACATCAGCTAATTGCATATTGTTCATTTTTAATGGAGCATACGATTGCCGATTTGAAACGCAAAATTGCATTGAGACCGTTTTTCCTTCGTTAACTATTAATTTGTTATTACAAAACCAATTTGAAACTTCTGAAATTGTACTATTTATTGTTTCTTTTTTGCAAAGAACATTCGTGTCATCGGCAAACAGAACTGTTCTTCCGTTTTTAATAGATGAGGGCATATCGTTTACGTACAACAAAAAGAGGATAGGACCTAAGATCGAACCCTGTGGGACCCCATGTTCATCTTTAAATCAGTTATATCACCAACAATGACGTACGCATGCCCAGCATGGAGTGGTGCTGCATCAAGCACCATCAGAACCGTAAGAGTTCTTCAAAATAATTGTCTGAGAATAAGGCCCATTCACAATGCAATCACAAACATAAGCATAACACACAGACATAGACATTAACACAAGCGAAGAGTTGGCGTATTCACAATGTCGAACATAAACACAGGCAAAATAAGAGTTTCTATTGGCTATGAGACGCAGCACACGAATCGACATGAATAGTTCGCCTATCGACTTCGATACTCGATTTGAGTTAACGAACTGTGATTGGCTCATTCCTTGTCTGACATAAGCATAAGCACAGAAGCTTGAAGCTTGCAAGCTCTTAAGTTAACGTCTTACGTGTTATGCTTATGCGAACGCATTGTGAATGAGTCCACTTGTAGACGTAGTCCTAACTTTATGTTAACGCCATGCTTATGCTTATGTTTGCATTGTGAATGGGCCTCTCAATGCGCCATGGTTCATCCCCAACCGACAAATCCGACGGGAACTAAACATACCAGAATTTGAGGAGACAATAAAAAATCTTACCAGCAATTTCTTCAACCACCTACCAAATGCTCCCTGCACTGCAAGATTCAACCTAGGAAGAAACAATAGCAGTCCGCGAATCATATCAAGATTCCCGAAAGATAAACTTAGACCTCCTTAACTTGGTTTTCCCCTCGTACCTTTCCACCAGTATACCCTCCTTGAATCACTGAACAAAAGACAAAACTCTTCAGTACAATTCAGAAACCAACCACGAGTTAATGATGGCCATATCCTAAGAAGGCATAGAGGATTATGTATCTCAAAACACTCGAAAGACGTATTATCGAACGAGAAGTAATAAATTTAAAAAACCCTGTATCAATTGAACGTTTACTAGAAACTAACTCGTACTCTTGCTGAAGTATATATCCGTTTCAGATTTTGCTATCGGGGGAACGTTATAAATGTTGAACTAGTTCTTAAAACAATAGACATTGCCTTATGCAAGTACAAAACGTAAGTACAAAAAATGTTCAAATTGGATATCCCTTTTCGACAGCTCTACTCAAACACTGAACATATTTTTAACATTGAACAGTTTGTGTTAGGTTAATTGCTAACAATGGTTAAGGCTTATAACAAATAGTAGAAAAAACGTCTTTATTATTTAAGTTTCTGAAATGAAGACTATTTTAAAACCTAAATTAATAGCTTACCTTTATTAATATAGAAACAGGGTTACATAAGCTATCGAAGCGGAAGAAATCGTTCTTCTGAAAGATGGTGTTTTTAATCTTTCATTGTACTAACTATAGCAATGCATCAGAGAAAGTATCAAGTAATTAATATTTCTTAAAATTGCAAACCCTTCGGCGTAAAAAAAAACAACCCTTTTACCTAAACCCCCACGCACTGTGCGCCCTAGCGTTACGCCATTGGCACACTCCTTGATGTTTTCAGGGCACCAAAAATTCGTATGCAAATATTACACGTCGTAGTTTATTATATTTAGTGTGAGAAAAATGGCGTGGATGAAATGTTTCATAATATAATTTGTTTACTTAAATCTTAGGAGAAAAAGTTAACATACAATGAATTTTACATTTTGCTAGGGTAGTTATTTAGTAAGGTAATCTATAGAAATGTTTGTGGAATGTCTTCCTGCAACACTATTCCGGTCGGAGCATTTGTAGCAGCGTTGTTGTGTTGGTAGTGAGAAAGTGCGTGGCATGCAAAAGTGAAGTCCCCCTCCCTTCTACCAGAAGTGTAGTAGCCGCCTCGCTTGTGTTGGGTCAAGCCGGCATTTGTTTCTTGGCACTTGCTGAAGCTCAGGAGGAAAAAATGTCAGCTTCTTGTAATTCTGGTGTCCAAAAAAATTATATTCGCTAAGAATATACCAAATCTCCAGACTTTTAAGAAAAACAGTAAGATATGGTGTCTGGTGTGTGGAAAGTATGAACATGAGCATCTGGGAAAATGTACAGCTAAAATTCCTCTGCCTCAACTTGACCAGGTAATTATTTGTCAGCTTATGTAATGAACAGGTGAATCTCAATGTATTTTTCCATTAATCTGGAATATGCAAAATGATTAACATCTCTGAAATGCATAACATATAATTTAATTATATAATAAAATTAAAATTAGTTCTCTCGGTAATATGATTCCCAGTTGTGTGAAATCTTAAATATCTCTATTTTAATTCCATTAGTTATTAATTATTCTTTTATTTATGGAAATATATTTAATATATTAATCTTTTATTACATGACATTTTCAGAAATGATTATTCATGATCTTGATTTTTCATTACATTTTCAGTTGATTCAGAAAAATGGAATTACTCCAGGGAAACCTTTGAAATTTCCAGAAGAAACAGTTTTTACACAAAGTGCTGCAAACAATGATGTAGTGATTCAAATAAATTAAAGTAACTATGTAATTAGGTTATTAATAGTAGGTAAATATGTTTTGGAAGGTATTTATGATCTTACAATTTTTAATAAAACTGTCTCATATAAATATTGTCTCTATATTTAGGGTAGCAAAGAAATTCTCTTCTGGTAACAAATATTACTCAAAAATGTGAGAATGAAAAGAAGAAATTATTGGAGCTGTATTCTAGCGCCACATATAATGATCATGTATTTACTGTAAGGAGCTCTGAAAATCCAGAATATAAGGAAGGGGACCTCTCATTTACCTTATTTCCTTTACTTCATTTTCACCCCTTAATTCTCAGCACTAGAGAAATTGAAAATCTCAAAAACTTCATGCATACATTGAATTTTAAACATTTTTATTGAATTTTCTGAAAATTGCATACATCTGTAGACAGCCTTTTATAATTTTATTTGTATAACATAATTTATTGAGCCTCTACATGTTCTTAAATTACATCTTTTCATAGAATAAAATATTGAAACAATTTCTTTTCCTTGATGTACTGAAAATTTTCAATAAATTGGTACAGTAGTTGACTGGATGCTGTTTTACTTATTCACAACCATTCTACAGTCTTCCTTTATATTCAGTCTAGGCTACTCTACATCTCTGAGTGGTACCCTCAGATCAGCGAAGGCTTAATCTGCAAATTATACTAGGACTCAGCTAGAGATTTAGAAGTGAATAAGCTCTAGATAAAATACTTCTTATCTAATGGGAGTCTTGTTTTTTTTCTTTGTCTTTTACAGATATGTTGGAGAAAGTAATGTTATATTACTGTGATGACTATGACATAACTTGAGAATGTTTGTTAAGAGTCTTCTTATGGTGTATCCTAGGTTATGGATTTACATTCAGTGAAGGTTTTTCTCTGCAGTAATGATCAATGATATTTTCCTGACTTAACTAAAAATAAAACAATTACATGAATACCATGAATACAAATTAATTTCAAACTATTTGTACTTTTCACAAAGTTGAATTTGATAAAGTTTGTTTGATAGAAGTAATTAATGGACATCATGCCATGACCTAATATTATTTTACCAGAGGCGGCCAAGAGAAAGTAAGTCAATATCACAAGATCTTCAAGAGAACTATTTAAAGTTTTGCATCATCTTGAAAGTAATGAAATTACAGTGTAATTTTTCTTCTTGTAGTCAATTTCAATTAATATTCATTGCAACAATAAACATTTCAAATTTTTTAATTTATATTTTTGTTAAATATCATCAGAGTTCCCAATATTAATTTTTACCAATTTTAATTCTGTTTATATTTAATATTATTTATTAATTATTTAATGAAAAGTGTCATTGGAGGAATTACTTATTGTTTCTTGTATTTGAAACAAAGTGTAAGTAAATTTAAATTAGATATGAATTGTGTGAAGATAAAACAGGAATATAGGAATATAAAAAAATAGGAAATGGCAAAAGAAAACAATTGCAAACTGTGCATACATATGCAAAAAAAAGAAATGCAAACTCTGCATACATATGATAGTTTATACATAGTTGAAAAAATAAAGAGATGAATGTAAAAATTTGTGGGTTGGTATACTCATCTTTAAAACCAAAGTTAAAAAAGACAAAATAGTAAAAGAAAGTAGCATACAAACAGTAACAAAGTGAGAAAGATGAACTGAAATAAATAATTTCTAAATTTCAAAAGGCAAATTTCAGCTAAATTGACATCATTTTTTACAAATTTGTGATCAAAAGTCTCAGTGTCTATGACTTAAAAGTTTTATGAAAATCATAGATAACTGTGGATTCATAGATGTAAATATATGAATTTTTTTTAATTGTTCTAATTGAGAAGCTGCTTTCTTTTATTTTTCACTGTTGAAGAAAAAAGAAAATTTTGAATTATTGTTCTTGGTTTAAACTGTTTGTATAAAAGAGCCTTATAAGGTGATTCATGTTTATAATTCAACCATTGTATATTTTCCAATGAAATTTTTCTATTAGTGTAAGTTTTATTACTATAAAAAGCATTTCTTACTATGCTTTCCTAATACAGGAAAGTTTTAAAAATAACAGTCACACCGTGAGTTTCACTAGTGACCAAATATATATGAGGTATCATTCTCAAAGTTGAAAAATAGCATACGCAACCATTAAAATTGTTCTCTCTTTGGCCTCCATGTGTTCAAATAAAATGTGATTTCACTAACTTTGGTGATATAGTTGGAAGCACGTTAAATATGCCAGAGGTAATTGTATAATACCATTTTCTTAAAATAGTCTCATTGATTAGGAAGTATATTATCTCATCATTTGCCAGGATATTATTGGTATTTTCTGAAGATTTATTTAAAAATGCAACAAGGAGAGACATAGTTGTAGGAAAAGCAAAAGTTAATTTTAGGGACTATTCTTTGTATAGAGATTACAGTTCATTTGATATGCTTTCTCTGATCCAATGTGATGAGCATTATTTTATCTATTAAAATAGTATGTGTGTTTTCTATTTTGTTGTGACTTGTTATTTTGATTTTCAAGAAATCACATTTGCATGCTTGTTCATAATTTACCACAAGACTGAAGCTCTAAACATTTTTAAATAAACATTTGAAGAGTCTATATTTGAAAAACTTGCTCATTTTTTAAGGAAGTTCCAAATGGTTGTTTCATTTAACCAAACTAATGGTCTAAATCTGAGCACAAGTTAAGAAGAAAAGATTACACAGAATTGTAAGTTTTTATTTGTGTAATAATATTGTTTGTTAATGGAGGGGAAATCAGAGACATACAATTTTACACAACATATGTTACATTCTGAGGGAAGTCTAGTATACGCTAACTCTGTTTTTTGGTAATTAGGTTTACCCAGTTTTGGAGTGTTAACTAAACCAATAATCCCTGATAATTATTACATGAATCAATTATTCGTCATAAGGGATTTAAAAAATAAATCAAAGTATCTTCATTTTTGAATTAATATATATGATGCATGATTTTTGCAAATACTTTTAATTTCCCCAAATCCATTCTGACCCAGACTTGTTTTTATATTTATAGTAGTGTATATTTATGTAGTATTGTCAGTTTTCTCAAATTTAGACCTACTTCCTAATGTATATCTACAATAGCTAAATGCATAAAATAAACAATGTTTTTCGTATTAAGAAAATTGACACAGATTGTACTTCTCCCCTATATGTTGCAAACAGTTTTCACTATTCTTTGACAAAACAAATCAAATCATTCAGCTTGTATTAGCAATATTTGTTCTATAATTCTAGCCTTGAGTAAAAAATTTAAAAATAAGAATTCCAGGCAATATAATATTTATACAATTTTTTATCTATTCCTATTACAACTTTGGTGAAAAATATAAATAACCATCAAATCTCCATCAAATGCATCATGAAAATGATGACTTATGGTTATATCCAAATGTGCATTGAAAGGAAGGAGGAGTTATGGTAGGAGAGAGAAAAAATTAATGATTTATATACAATACCATAGCGTGATGTAGTGATATCGGCTCTTAAGGAAGGAGAAATGAAACTAGTGTTGAGATGGTACAATGAATTCTTAGAAAAAACAAAGTTATATAGATATCACAGTAGTATGTACCTATCTGAACAGAAGAGGAAGGTTATTTCAAAGGGGAAGGAGGAGAGTGGGAGGGAGATATATTTTTAATGGTGAAACCGCAAAGCTAATCTGAGACTTCAAGTAACTTGAAAATGTTTTGAAAGCAAATGAAGAGATTGAGATACATATAAAGGACAATATTTATGGTGGTGGACTGGATATTAAGAGAAGTATTTGGAATAACAAAATTGATTGGAAGATGGAAATCAGTGAACTGTGTAACGTCGTAGCATTTCAGTAGTCGTCGAACCGCACAAGGCACGGGCCGGGGCGTGGGAGGGGGTGGTCCAGGCGTCGGGCTGGCGGTGCAACCGGAGCGGTCGCTTCGAGGGTGCAAGCCAGCGGGGGCGTGTCTGGGAACATCCGGGGGTCAGCTAGCGCAGAATGATGTGTGAGGACAGATCGTCTGCAGCTGGTCGGCGGGCCCCATTTTGCGACCGGCCCGAAACTCGGTACTGAGGTGACGCGGTCCGCGGGTCTTCAGCGTGGGAGGTCTGTCACGTGACTCCTCGCCATAGACACCGGTGGTGTGTTGGCGATTGGCATTCGAGTTTGGGCCGAATCGCGGTGCGGAGGCCCTTTGCTGATGAGTGAGGGGTGGTCGCAGGTTGCGAGGGTGGCTTCAGCAGATTCCGGAAGCGGTGCTACAAGTTAGCACGCTGGGGTACGCTGGGTCAGGCTGCCCTCAGGAATGGTAGTGCTGTGGAGTGCAGCGATAGTTTCCGGAGGAGTATGTTAACATTGTAATAAACAGTAATTGTAAATAAACATGTACAAAGAAACTCCGTGTCTGTGTTGTATTTCACATCACGACGACGTCACAACTGTCAACCAAGGCAAATTTCTCACTATTTACCTTCGCGTATACGTACGGATATACAGAGTAATATAAGAAATATAGAAAAAGTAATGTAATGTTGTGGATAATCGATTTTGAGATTTCAACGGAAATAAACGTTTTGGGGGTCCGCTGGTACCGAAAGTGTTTTTTTCTTTCTTTTTTTTTCTTTTCAAAACGTTCGTCCGTCTGTCAGTTTGGGCATCTGTCTGTCTCTCTGTCTGTCCATCTGTCCGTCCGTCCATCTGTGAACACAACTAGCGCCTAAACAACACGTACGATCATTTCCAAATTGAAGAAACCCCAGTTCTTCTGGCTCTAGTTGAAGCTTTAAAATTTTGAAAATGATTCTTTAAAATTTGGGGGTATATTACATTAGGCCTCCCGGACATTTTCAATTTTTTTTCCAACACGACTCTTTTCTTTAATTTTTTTAAGAATAGAGTAAAATACACTTATAAACAAGGCATAGGTCCGATTTTCTCGGTTGACTGTGACTTTTCGAAAATTGCAAAAGTTTGAATTTTAATCGGTGTCTTCCTACAACTACAAAATTGAAGACATAGATTTTTCCTTCAGCTGTAATGTTGTCCACAAGTAGTTCTTTCATAAAGACATGTAGATTTTTTGGAAAATTTTAGTAGTCTTGGTACAATAGAGCGTGCGATATTTGCAATTTTAAAAAATTACAAAAACAAGATTTTCCATAAACGGTTACAAATTCTTTATTTAAATTTTTGGTACGGTTAGTGCCAAACGAACCCTATACCATGACATAAACGCTATAATGCTCTATTCTTTTGTTTTTTCAAAGCTTACAAAATTTATTTTTTGACTACTCTCACTCATACTTTAAAAGCGATTTGTACCTTTTCTTTAAATAATGTCAAATCAAGTTTATCAAGAACTGAAGTTTTCTGTGAAAATGAGCTCAAAATCCTACATTTTCCAAATCTCTTAAACACCATTTTTCTCAAAAGCGGTTCTAAATTTTTTCTTCAATTTTTCTAATAGTGTTTAATAAGTCGTAAAGTTCATTTTGGTATCTTTTTATTTTTTCAAAAATTACACAAATGTAATTTTGTTGAATTACCTCTCATCCCGTTATTATGGAAATTTCATCACTTTGTATCCTTTTTTCAATTGTGAGTAGATGTGCTTCAAACGATTTGAAATGAGTTTTCTAAAACTCAATAGTTTCCTTTGAAAAAGGGCTTCAAATTTCGCATTTACAGTAGTGCTTAGTGGCCATTTTCTTAAAAACCGCTTAAATTTTTCAAAGAAAATTGCTATTAAGGACAATGTTATAGCCTTCTTTAATATAATTAAAATATATTTTCGGTTCTATAATTCGGAAATCAAAAAGTTGCGAAATTTAAAAAAACATTCTTTGGGCCGCAATGGATGGAAACAGGCAAGGATGGACGAGACCGTTCACTACCAGTTCACACCAAAGAGAATTAAAAAACTTTACTATGAGTCTCTGCCATTCTGTAGCACCTCTTGTTATTTCTATTATATTGACATTTAGATCTGAGGATGGTTCGTCCTATAATAAGTGAAATCAAGTATAAACACCCTTGAAAGGGAGAAATGCCGAACGAGAAGTAATAAAACATGCTAATACTCCCCTCCGAGTTTAATAATACTCTTCACAACAAAATTAATTCAACAATCACCGTGTGGAGTTCCACGACAGTTGTCGTGCAGCGCCATTCTTGGCAGGAGTGGTAACCTGAGAGACAGCCCCGGTTCCAGAGAAGGCAGCTGGCTACAGGGCTACAGGGCTGACAACAGGCGGGAAGATGTTCCTCTGCGAAAGGGTTCTGGCCTACATGATGGGCGCGTATTATTTGAGCGCTGTGACTGCAGGCATGCACGTCTTATACTTTAATTTATTCATGTATCTACAAATGTCTTGGCAATTTTCAATCTGTTACCAACTGTCAATGCCACCTGCGCAATACATTCTAAGATTTCAAACCACAAATTCTCAACACATATGCGTCATTTTTTATATTTGCAGACGACGACGACGACGCGGACTGGGAGGATGTGGAGGAGGAGTAAGACGACGACGACGACGAAGACGACGACGACGAAGACGACGACGACGAAGGCGACGACGACGACGACAACGACAAAGATGACGGCGATGACATGACGGATATGCGGACAGTGACGACGACAGTGATACAGAAGACGACGGGCGCACGGACAAAAGGACGGCAGACCGACGCGACGACAAATGGGCGGAGGGGGGGGATGGAGGCATGGAAGGAGGCATGTGCCTGTGATTATGAAGAAGGCGACGCAGATATGGGTCTTTGAAAATGGAGGCGAAAGGTATGAGCCTGTGAATATGAATGGGAGGGAAGCATGAGTCATTATGACGATGGAGGCATGAGTCTTTAAGAATGACGCCGGCGATGCTGGCGTGGGCCTTTGAGTATAATGAAGGCGAGGCAGGCATGAGCCTTTGTGAACGTAGAAGGCGACGAAGACATGGGTCTTTGAAAATGGTGGAGGCGAGGGAGGCATGGGCCTGTGAGGATGATTAAAGTGAGGGAAGCATGAGTCATTATGACGATGGAGGCATGAGTCTTTAAGAATGACGCCGGCGATGCTGGCGTGGGCCTTTGAGTATAATGAAGGCGAGGCAGGCATGAGCCTTTGTGAACGTAGAAGGCGACGAAGACATGGGTCTTTGAAAATGGTGGAGACGAGGGAGGCATGGGGCCGTGAGGGTGATGAAAGTGAGTGAAGCAGGAGTCATTATGGCGATGGAGGCATGAGTCTTTAAGAATGACGCCGGCGATGCTGGCGTGGGCCTTTGAGTATAATGAAGGCGAGGCAGGCCTTTGTGAATGTGGAAGGCGACGAAGACATGGGCCTTTGAAAATGGTGGAGACGAGGGAGGCATGGGGCTGTGAGGATGATGAAAGTGAGGGAAGGAGGAGTCATTATGGCTATGGAGGCTTGCGCCTTTGAGGATGAGAAAGGAGACGGAGACATCAGGTTTTATGATGATGACGATGGAGGCATGGGCCTTTGAAAATGACGGAGGCGAGGGAGGCATGGGCCTATGAGGATGAAAGTGAGACAAGCATGGGTCATATGGCGATGGAGGCTTGGGCCTTTGAGGATGAGGAAAGCGAGGGAGGCATAGGCATTTCAGGATGATAAAGGCGAGAGAGGCATGAGCCTTTTGTGAATGAAAATGGCGACGGAGACATGGGCCTTTAAAAATGAAGGCGACAGAGGCAATCCTCCTTTTCATGAGATGATGAAGATGGAGACATGGGTCTTTTGAAAATGAGCTGCTGGTGATGGTGGCGCGGACCTTGAGTATAATGAAGGCGAGGGAGGCATGAGCTTTTGTGAATAGAAGGTTACGAAAGCATGGGTCTTTGAAAATGGTGGAGACGAGGGAGGCATGGGGCTGTGAGGATGATGAAAGTGAGGGAAGGAGGAGTCATTATGGCTATGGAGGCTTGCGCCTTTGAGGATGAGAAAGGAGACGGAGACATCAGGTTTTATGATGATGACGATGGAGGCATGGGCCTTTGAAAATGACGGAGGCGAGGGAGGCATGGGCCTATGAGGATGAAAGTGAGACAAGCATGGGTCATATGGCGATGGAGGCTTGGGCCTTTGAGGATGAGGAAAGCGAGGGAGGCATAGGCATTTCAGGATGATAAAGGCGAGAGAGGCATGAGCCTTTTGTGAATGAAAATGGCGACGGTGGCTTTGCCTTTGAAAAAGATGGAAGCGACGGAGGCCTCAGTTTTCATAATGATGATGAAGATGGCGATGGAGGCATGGGCCTTTCAGAATGATGGAGGCGAGGGAGGCATGAGCCTTTGTGAATGAAGATGGCGACGTAGGCTTGGCCTTTGAAAAAGATGGAGGCGACGGAGGCTTCAGTTTTCATAATGATGATGAAGATGGCGATGGAGGCATGGGCCTTTGTGAATGAAGAAGGCGACGAAGGCATGTGCCTTTGTGAAGATGTATTCAGAAATTTTCAGAACTGTGTTTGTAAAGATTTTTATTTAACCATACAAACTATTTTTTTGTTAATTAAAAAAATCAATTAAAAACAAATTATGATTTTGCATAGTTTTTCACATTATCTGTAACTTTTAAAGTTTTAGAAATTTCAAAGTATTGAACGAAAATAAATTTACGTCGCCATTTGGAGCGTCCTTTGCTTGTAACCCAGAAATAAATTGTAGGTGGCACTGACTCAATTTCGAATGTTTCCCCTGAAATTTCGATTGTTGATTATTTCAAGTTTCCGTGCGTGCTCACCCTTTCGGTCAATAGTCCCATTTCTGTAGTGAAGGATTCTTCACGATAGGTGGCGGTGATCTTCTTTCCTGATTGGTGAGATCCGGCGCCAATATACACGATGGCTTGCGGGGTTTTCCCCTTCAGAAATCTCTTAATCAGCGGGGCACCGACCCACTCGGGTCAGACTTTAATCTCCCGACAGGTCTCCCGACTCGGGTCGTGGTGCTGCATGTATGTTTTCGTGTAATTGAGGGGTACGGCCGCTAGAGGATTCCATCAGATCGCTGAATTCATCCTAGCCATCTAGCTAGTCTTCCGACATGTATAGTAGTGTAGTAATGTGTTAAGGTGTTAAAGTATTAGGATAAGAAAGAGGAAGGAAATATTGATGGGTCGTTTCTTAGGACAGTGCTACGGGATAATCCTGGAGTAGGGAAACTAAGGTAAATACCGATTAGTGCAGCTAGCTGCCATATTTGTCCTCCAGATAGTGGGTGACAGCCACTTACGTATCTAACTAGCTTCAAAAACCCTGCCACCATCGGGACAATTCTGGGTACTAGCTTATCAGCTAGGTCGAAATCGTCCACTGTCTGAAGAAGAATTCTATCACCCGGCTGCTCTGATCGTTAGTATTCCGTGTTCTTTCCGACCAACACCTGGCGAATGCCAGAGCAGTACACTAACAAACGGCCACCCCGCGCGTTCTTTCCTTTCTTTTCCTCTTCCTAATAATATAATCCTCTATTAACAAACACCTACAATCACGACACCTCCTCTCATGTCGGGAGATCACTTGGGAGCTTAGGATTTTCCCCCGATTGGGGGAGGGGGGTCTTGCTGGTGGGAGATACGTGGTTGAGGAAATTCCCAATATTTTATGAAAATTGCAAAAGTTAGATTTTTTCCGCGTCTTCGTACAACTATAAAATTGAAGATAGAAATGTTTGGAAATCTCGAAATACATTTTCTGGTGCATTACATAACTTTCTCTATACTATATATATTGCCTCCACGGGAGAGGATCACTGTTCAATCTCGCAATCAAATTTTCAGTCTCGCCGCCAAGGCGCAGCCCCTAACAGCTTTTTCCCGCGCGGCCACCCACTATTAAGCGCTTACTTTCACCAACCTCTCACAAGTCGCTCTCTGTGCATACCGGCACGCTTCTACACTTCGGAAACTACTACAAAGGGGCAATAAAATAATTTACAGCGTCTTCCGCGCAAACCGCCGTTCGCACGGGCCCACGCCCGCCCAGTACAATGACCGCCGCTTCTCGGCGTCGCCAGCTGGGGTTTAAGCCCTCATTAGGGCTGGGCTACCCCGGCACGTGGGGCCCTCACCCCATCGCTCGCTACCTGACAAGCCACCCAGAAACATTTCTGGGAATCGCTTCGGGCCTCCCTCGCAAAAATAAGCCCGTCAATGCATCTCGCCGACAAAGGCGCACTGCCGGCGCATCGCCCGCGCTCCTCGGCCACCTGCATGCCAGATGCCTCAATTCCGGTAAAATCGCAAACACAAACGGGCCGCCATCGCGGGCAAATTCGTGCCACCGCCTTTCTCTCTGATCGCCGCCAATGTCACGTGACACTCAGTGTCACGCCAATGTCACGTGACACCCCCCCGGAAGGCACATCACGAATAGGGAGCCGATCGCGGGCACTCCAAACTTTCCCGCCTTACCATAGGCCCAAGTCACAGCCACGTGACTCTCCCCCCCCCCACGGCCTCAATCACACCCGCATAATAAATACTGCGACTTCGCTCACACACGGAAGACAAAACAGACAAGAGAACAGAGCAAAGACACACGAGAGAGAGACGACAACAAACAGACAGAGGCAACAACCAAACGACAACCAGAACAAACAGACAACGGAGACAAGGTCGACTGTTCCTGCTTCGCCTATCAAGGCGATTAGTACGGCCACATCTAACCAGCCTCAAATTCGTGCCACTCGCGAGCCGCAGCCGCCACTTGGTCGAATTCACGGCAAACTCCACCACCAGCTCCGGTCATCTGAGTCCGCGCCCATGCCAGTTCGCACCACCGAACTGCCTGGAGCCTACCTCAGCCCGGACAGCGACACACTCAGCCGAGTGATTTGGGTTGCTGCCTTCCTTGCAACAAACTGTAAGTAAGCTGCCAAGTGTACTTCAAGAAAGAAGAGCAATCATTAACGTCATAAACTATCAATGGTCCTCCGGCTTTTTATAAATCAAAATCAATTGTACTCAATTATCAAGCAATTAAATTTATTTATTCTACTTGCATATTATCTATCATTGCCCCAAAGGCAAACAATCCCCTGAAACCCGTTCTGATCCCCGTATGTAGTCGCACTCGCAGCACGGCAACTCCCAGGCTGCATCTGCTACAATCACGATGGCGTAGGTTGTCGTGGTTTCTGGTGGAGTGTCGTAGACGACCTCCGTGACCCTGAGTCTCGCGGCGCCGCTCAGGTCGTTAGCCTGAAGGTGCAGGCAGTGAGCAGGCGATTTAAGTCATGTACAAATGAGTATAACATTGCAAGGCATCGTTTTCCGATATAATTGTTACACAAAGAGGCCCTCTTCGTAAGTCTCTCTATAATACTGATTAGATTGATCCATTAGAATGACACATTAACCCCTAGGTTCCCAATGAAATACGACAGTCTCTAGTTGAAAGGAGATACGTTCACTTAAATATTACAAAGCCTTTATTGCCTTTTCGTTTTAAGTGCAGTTAGAAAAAGAGTGAGAATGTATATGGTTTAAAATTGCGGTCGTAGAAAGGATTTTCAAATAGTAACTGGCTTCTTTAGCATGCAAAAGAAAAAATTAATAATTTTCTTGAATTCGACAGCATTTATAAAATTAAAATGGCAATAAAAATTCATAATTCAGGAACTGGAAAAGGAAGTCTATGAAAACTGGAAAACTCAAAAATGAAATTTGGTAGTTTAACAATGGTTTCATCCTCGATATTTTTTATTTTTATAATATATATTGTGATATACCAAATTGACGAACCATTTTGATTATTGAAATGTCATTTTATATGACATAAAGAGTACGGGGACGTCAATAGACGATCGCGAGGGGTTCGCTACGTGACAAATAAACAACCGGTGTTAAGGATCATTTTCGTTAGGTTGAACTGACAGAGCAAAGGCGGAATAAGCATTGTTTTGGGAAACAAAAGAAAACGAAAAAGACATACAATTCGGATGCTTCCGAATTTTTAGAAGAACATTGATTCGCTCAAGCAATGCGGTGATGAGCGGGTCGGCTCTTGATATATTTTGCTATATGGAAGAAAGACTGTAGTTGACAGTTGTTTAAATTAACTATCGTTTTTATATTAGGATAGAGCGTTCTTTAGGAAGTAAAATGCATGTCTAGGCGTCCACACGAGACGCAAGTGAGGGAAGTTAATAATAATGTATATGTAATAATATATAATAATGATAATAATATCGCCGGTAGAAATTGGAACCAGATCACGGACATTAGGTAAGGACTTTATCCAGAAGATTCTGCTGCGTTGACGGAGAAGGTTCTATGGGGCGCCATCGAACGAAGAAGTGGAGAGCGCGTAAAGACCCTTGAATGTATAACAAGGTTTATAATTATTGTAATACAGAGAAAACTGGTAAAGGGCTAAAAGGGCTTTGATATTTTGGCCGGTGAGATTCTAGAAGGAACCTGTTATTCAGAGTGCCGACTTTCATAGTACAGTTATTTAAAACATCTACAGTTGTAGAGCTTCTAAATGATGTTTTCGATTATGAAGAAATCCTCTACAATGGATCTCTAGAAAGATCATGTTAATAGAGGGAATAGAGGAAATAGAAAAAGGGGAAATAGAAACGATTGATATTACAGGTCTTTAAATCTGGTCTCTAGTATCTATGAAGTATTTTCCAAAATAATCTCAAAACAATAACACGTACTTGAATAACAGCAATCGGTTAAATAAGTATGTTTAATCAAGACTTGTCAACTGTCTACCATCTACAAGTTTCTAATCAAATACTAGGGTGCAAACACTAAGAAGCAATAAAAGGAACAAGAATTCCATCTAACCGTTTTGCATACCGTTTGTTAGTTTTCACAGAGCATTTGACTTTTGGAAAGTATTTTCACGCTGACAACACTCTTGAAAGAAGGATTCCCAGACCCGGAAAATAGTCAAAATTTTGAGACAATTATATGCAAATGGCTGGGCCTCTGTAAAAACAAAAAAGGGAATAACTGTAGAGTTAGCCATTGAAATATTATTTCTCCTCTGCTCTTCATTAGCATACTGCACAATTGACCAAAATATAAAATGGAAATAGATGGAAGAAAACTGAGAAATCAAAGTCTTCATCTAGTCAAAACTAGTCTTATGCTTTGTAATGTTTTATTAATTGCAACTGTCCTATATACATATGTATGCATAAGGTTTCGTTCCTCTTAACCACTGAAGTAGGTACAGTGAAACGTAGTCCCCGTATGTTGACATAAATACGGAACTAATAATTCAATTTCGGTCTCACCTTAATTTTCTTTAACTGACACACTGAAACAGAAAAGCCAATAATATTTTAATATATAGAATTAATTTAAAAAAATACTTTCAATATAAGAATATAGAACATTACTCGGTTTTTAAATTCTTTTATATTACTTTCATCCGCAAGTGATCAGAATCAAGGAACAAACGCATGTGAGTTGGTATTTGACAAGGTTTAACTCACCACGCCGTATGACTTCAAGGTGCACATCAGGAAATCCAAACATTTGTCGTGTTTATTGTTACCCTCTGCAAATAATAATAATAATAATAATAATAATAATAATAATAATAATAATAATAATAATAATAATATGTAGCATAATAAATGTAGCTGAGAAAATGTTCACAAATATTCATTTTTAACCCGCGAGAGTGTGAGGGAACCCGACGGGAATAACCGGGAGCGGTGGCTCAGTGCATCAACTGATGTCAATACAGTGCCTCTGACCGGGAGGTCCTAGCTTGTCAACAAGGTCGAATTCAGTCGCTGTCTGGAGGAGAATTCTAGCAGCCGGCTGCTCTGATCGGTAGTTCTCCGTGGTTTCTCCGATCAGTACCAAGTGAATGCCGGAGTAGTACCCACACAAACGAGCCACGGACCGCGCGCGATCTTTCCTTCCTCTTCCTTGTCATATCCTCACCCCTTACACACACACATTAACATGCACTGCTCTACCCCACATGCCTGGAGACCGGTCGGGGACTCAGAACTTGTCCCGGCTGGGGCGGTGCCCCGCTGGTGGGAAAATCCCACTAGTCGACGGTAGGTCGGCACCGGATCTCGCCATCCAGTGGGGGAAGATCACCGCCACCTCCCGATGAAAAAATGCGCTACACTTACGAGACTAATGATCTCAGTAGTTGACGCGCCCAAAATCACTAATCAATCAATCAATCAAAAAACCGATAGGAATATATATATATATATATATATATATATATATATATATATATATATATATATATATATATCACTAGGTTACCCGTTCGACAACTCTCGCATCTTAAACCTCACACTTTTCCCTATTCTTCCATTTTTATATGAAGCCTTTAACATATTTTTCTTCAATACTCTCTTATTCTCCTTCACTTGTTTTATATTATCCTTGTAATTGTACTAACTGAAAGTATGTTAACCTAACAGTACAATACTTCCTTGTCAACGCTAACTATTCTTATTTAACTTTATTACCTGACAGAGGTGTACCCGTGCAATTCAATCGCGTTGAATATCGAGTTATTAGTTCAATTTCACATACAGTTGCAGATCCTGCATTTTCTGAACAGGTGAGGTAGAATTAAGAAGCGTGTAATCAGCAAAAATGTATTAGAAATTAGAAAGACGTGTAAGGAATGTTTCATTAAGGTATTTGCCTTCAAAATTCCTGATATTAAGGTCCTAGAACACCTTATTTAGAAGTTATTTAACTATATAGATTTTATGATTACTCAATTTTAACATCTTGTTAACAATTAATTGATTACTAAAATTCCAAAATATGCACCTAAACGCAATTTATTGACTCAGTCGAAGAAATAGATTTATCGGCGGACCACAGAGTTCCTTTCACACTTTACTTATAAATTCAACGGGCATAATGACCACACTGTTCCAGATTTATTACTGCTGGGAATGGTTTATAAAGGGCCCTTAACTTTCACGAGAAAATGAAAACCACGTGTATAAAAACAAAATATCTCGGAAAAAGTACTATTCGGCGAAATACAAAAAAATATTGCAGATGCTTCAATAAACTACTCGAAATTAAACTCCCCAAAATTAAAACATGGCTTTCGAATGCAACGGGCGGTGACATCTACCAGGTCGGTAGAGGAATGTCTATTTTCGAGAAAATCCGCGGAATGGTTTAAACGCTATCGTTGTTCACAAACAGACGGACAGGCGTTTTGCCGTCAATCGATTTTTCGGTATCAAGGACCCAGAAAACATAAATTCTGGCTACATCACGTGTTAGATGATTTTTTTCTAAATTTGACAGCTGATTTTATCCATTTTTTCGCAACCACGATTCTGCTGAAAATTCGCTTTATTTTCCCGCAGCTTTACATAACTTTCTCTCATCTGCGGAAGCGGTAGCGGGAAAGTAAAAATGGGTTTATTTAATTCTGAAATGTTATAATTTTTTAAAAGTAAATTACAATATTTATTTTTTTCAAATAATTTTTTATGAATACTTGATCTATTTTGGAGATCTAAGAATTCTGCTCCTTCCATTCTTTTCTGATTCTATAAACTCTACAATAGTACTTACTGCAGTTCGTTTGGCATTCTTTTGTTTCTTTTTTCCAACGTTCATCATCGATTTTCTTTCCCTCTTCAGCCATGCATTCGATTTCTTCTTTCATTGCTTTATCCATTTTGTCGTCATTGAATTTCAAATCATCGTTTATCTGTTAGGAATGAAATAATATTTATGAATTATCGCGAATAGAAGAAAGTAACAAAGAAATTTTTTCTTTTTAAGACTTATTACCTTTTAGATACTTTTATTCCAGTGAAATTAAATATGGATTTTTTTATTTTATATTATTTATTAAGAATTTCACCTTTCAACAACAGTGCAAGATAATTAACTAAATTACTGCGTGTATTTTATTACATACTGTAGTGGGTTATGTGAATGCCAAAACTCATCATTAAAAGGAGATTTGTAGAAAATATGTGTTGACGGGCAGCAATGGAGGTGATCGTTAGCCATCTAATGAAAATATAAATAACGAAAAAGTAATAAGAAGGAATAATGATAACAAGGCAGCGGTAAACTATGAATTTTAGTAGTGACTTAGAAATAGACACGTGAGATTTCCGAGAATATAATTAAAATTAAAGAATTATCAGGAGACCGCATATAAAGAAGTAGAGTGATATGGCAAAAGGTGCCATATCAGTCATATCAGCCAATCAGTAAGAGCATGGACATTAGACAATGGGGGAAATACGGAGGATTTCCGAACAAGAAACGAGTTTGAAACGCTCCTGCGCATATTGAAGGCAAGTGAACGGTGTGGATTACAAATTGCCGCGACAGATCGGCGGAGGTTTTGGTCGAGAGCAGACATGTGGTAGCGCGGTAGAACGCACAGGAACAGAGCGAATTTTGTAGTATCTGGAACGTTTTCACGTGATAAAAAGTAGAACGTGCGGGGATGTTTCTGAGTATAATTTGTTTGCTGTGCGGAATGATTTTCAAAGGACTAATATTGACATTTGTGGAAAATTGATGGACGCAAAAATCGGACTAAACGGGATTCGGCGACACATGGGATGACATCACCGATGACCAGAGAAAAACTACGAAAAACCGTCATTCAAGAAGACAGAGGAATTAAAGAGTGAAGTGAGAACTGATTCTAATGAACTCATTCTAATATGTATGAAGATCAAGTACTGTCATTACTTTTATAAGTTAAGATAGATTCAAGAATAATAAAAGTAAACATGGCCATGTGTGAATGTAATAATCAAAGAATGTTTGGTTGGAAATAAAGTATTTCTTCGAAAAAAAAGTGATAGATAAAATATTAATGTAATTTTTATTTCATTCGTATTGAATTTTTATAATTTTATGATTCAAAAATTTCTAGCGAGGACAAACAAATTGTAAGTCATGCAAAGGAAGCTGAAATTGTTTTTCAGACAAACGAATCTGTTTTGATTTCGTAGGGATTGTTATTCCAATGACTCGACTATATAATAAAGAAAAGGGATTCCTTACGTAATATTTTCGTCCCCGTAATTCCGTATGGACTGTTCTGTCGTCTCAAAAAAATACATTTTCTGCTACATTGTTTACATTAAATGCGGAGAGAATCGGGGGAATATCCAGTTGAGCATATGGTTTATTATCTATTAATTAAAGTAGAGAATAGCTGGGACTGAATAGAATGAAAATAAAATATTTTTTAAACCAGTGTTCCAAGGTAGATCCATTTCAATACCTCCTACATTATGGAATGTAATTTTGACAAACGAGGAAGAGGTTGAATTAATGTATTTTCATTTATAAAATAAATATTTCATCATATTACATGGCTGATTAAAATGAGGTAGAAAATATTGAAGCTTTAAGAATGATTTCTTGCAACGAAAAA
Organism: Teleogryllus occipitalis; assembly: GCA_011170035.1. Classification (NCBI taxonomy): domain Eukaryota; kingdom Metazoa; phylum Arthropoda; class Insecta; order Orthoptera; family Gryllidae; genus Teleogryllus; species Teleogryllus occipitalis. The sequence goes on from BLKR01006137.1 coordinate 21,394, forward strand.
GGATGGCCATACTACAGGTATAGAATAAAGGTTTTCCTGCATGATTTTTTACATGTTTTAAGAAGAGACAAACTCCACTCATGTGTCAATGTACCCTGATATCTACAAATTTTTACAATCGTACAAAAAAGGTATTTTTGAAATTCATACAAATTTGACTGGAGTCTTAAGGTGGAACAGAGAACGTTAAAAACCTGCGGAAATTAAAATGCATTGTTGTAGGAACAAACTAACAAGACAACAATTTCACATTACTTCATTCGTTAAGGCAGAAAACGTGTGCTTATTTTTCGGTAAGACAACTTAGTGAGAATTGTGATTTATATCAGACTGAAGTTTTGCACTTCGCTGAAATATTACTTTCATATCTTTCATTTACGTAACCGTTTCAAATAAGACAAATAACACCGCTAGTTTCATTTGCAAATGAAGGGATCTAATTTATTTCCCGCAGGGATCATTGATAAGATGTTAGTTATACTTACAATTCCGTAGGCATCAAAAACGCAGACAACAAACTCCTGAAAAATAAAATAAATTGTAAGTGTTGGTTCTTGTAAAAAATCTTAAGAGAGCAAATATACTCCTTACTTACCTTTTCGTTATCTGTGGCGTCTTCGGGTTTTTGCTTTTCAAATATCTCTGAAAATGGAAAAAAAATAATTAAATTTTTCGGCAAACTGCTGTAACATTTTCGTTACTACATATCAAGGATAAGTTTAACTATATCTTAGAATACTGAGAAGGTAAGTCAGACTTTCACAAATTCTCCGTTAAATATTTGTGGAGTGTTTTCTCCCAAGAAGGCATGGCTAGGAGCATTTGAAGAGAAGAATGCCAAATGCAGTGAAGTCAAATGACTTTTTTTAGGAGAGCAAAAAATTGAAATATTTATTTGTTTGAATAAACATTGTTTTAATACATCTGATGACATAAATATGATACACCACACAAGTACATTCAGGTCAGGTCATCTTACTATTTATGGGATTGCAATTTTTCAAATTTGCACTAAATCAAGTCTTGTGATTTGAAACATATTTCAAGGTACCCACTGTTCTAATAATATGGATATGATAATTGAATAAATTAATAATCATTAAATACTAAATATTGTGAATAATGACAGATGAATAATATTTTTTCTATCTATCTATCTATCTATCTATCTATCTATCTATCTATCTATCTATCTATCTATCTATCTATCTATCTATCTATCTATCTATCTATCTATCTATCCTATCTATCTATCTATCTATCTATCTATCTATCTATCTATCTATCTATCTATCTATCTATCTATCTATCTATCTATCTATCTATCTATCTATCTGTCTATCTATCTATCTGTCTATCTATCTCTCAATTTCTGTTCATATGAACACATTTCAACCCGGAGCAGTGGCTCAGTGCATCAACTGATGTCACTCCAATGCCTCAGACCGGGAGATCCTTGGTTCGAGTCCCGTCGGCGGCAAGAGCTACTCGATTTTTAGCTAGGTAGAATTCAGTCACTGTCTGGAGGAGAGTTCTAGCGGCTGGCTGCTCTGATCGGTACTTTTCCGTGGTTTCTCTGATCAACACCAGGCGAATGTCGGAGCAGTACTCTAACAAACGGGCCACGGACTGTGCGCGATCTTTCCTTCCTTTTCCTTGTCCTATCCTCACCCGTTCCACACACACCTACAGTAACATGCACTACACTACCACATATTCCGCGAGACCGGTCGGGAGCTTAGAGCTTGTCCCGGCTGGGATGGTGCCCCGCTGGTGGGAAAGTCCTGGTTGGGAGGAAAACACCGCTAGCTGACGGGAGGTCGGCGCCGGATCTCGCCATTCAGCGGGGGAAGATCACTGCCTCCTCCAGAGGAAAAAAATGCACTACACTTACGGGACTAATGACCTAAGATATTGACGCGCCCGGAATCACGAACAACCAGCTAACCACACAACCAACACATCTCAGACATCACTTGTAATACTCATGACAAAAGCGTGGAACATTTGGAGGAACACTAATTCTTTTAAAGTTAATATCATTAGCACAAATTCGACAATTAAAACTGTTTCATACAACCATAAACTCAAAATAATGAGAAGGAATTCTCAGAATTTCAAACTGTCTAGTCACGATGTGGCGTTGCAATCTGTATTGCAATCTGATATCTCGTGAAAGACTTTAGGAAATAAAGTGAGGAAAGTTCGAATTTGCCAAGTTCGTGAAAATCCTACCTACGATTTAAGCGCTAGCAATGTTCACAGACAGGTGGGCAAACGATTTGCCGTCAATCAATTTTTCGGTGTAAAGGACTCACTAAACATGGATTCTGACTACACAACGTGTTCGAAGAAGTAATTTACTGCATTTGAAACATGATTTATTCACTTTTGCATTGCCATGGAGTTTTTCCTGTTGAAAAACGCCATTTTTCACGCAGCTTTTCAAGACTTTCTCTATGCCACGTAAGCAAAGCCTAGTAAATGCCGCAGTCAGATATTGTTTTCTTTGTTATATTCATAGTTTTACCTAAAGATTTAAGCATGTTCTCATTTTTAGCACGAATGCTAAAAATTTATCTTTAACATGTTGTGCATGCTCTAAAATAACCGTAAGTAGCGGTTTTATTAACTCATGTTGTTCATAACATAAAATTACGATTTTATTATAATTTAATGTTTATATTATAAAACAAGTTAATAACAAAAGCAAGTGATAAAACATCTAGGGCCCACTAGCGTTCTTTTAAAGCAGAAAATATAAAATTTGGTTGAGTAGAAAGCTCAAACCTCTTTCTAAAAGAAAACCCTAAGTGGTTTTAATGGAAAAATATTTGCTATTTTCTAAATTTCCAAAGGTTTAATAAAAATCGGATCTAAACCATTCTTACAAGTGTGTTTTATTCCATTCGAGCAAAAATATTTAAGAAATAAATTCAGCCACTATCTAGAAAGTTTTGAAAATGTCACCGGTGTTTCAGATAGTGTACCCCCCAAAATTACGAAATATTTTACTGATCTCCAGAAGGGCACCCCCATATCTTAATCCTGATGTATTTATGAAAATTCAACTCAAGAGCTACTAATCTAACATGCGTGATACATCCATCCAACCCCATTTTGGGGGTAGAAAATTGCGTACATTTCTTCTCCACCTACACCGATCTTAGGCATCCTTGATACAGTACTCATACATCTTTTTTGTTACGTCTATGTTGATAAATTATTGTTTCGTGGGTCCTTGATACCGAAAAATCGAATGACGGCAAAACGTCCGATTTTCTCCAAAATTGATTCATCCCATTCGATGTCATTGATTTTGCGACACTTGAGTTTGAAACTGATATTTTAATTTTGGGGGAGTAATTTTGTTACCATGTTTTTTTTTTCTCAAAAATGGCACCAACTTTTTTGTTGCAATTTTGGCCTCAGATAGCGTGATAGGACGCTTCAGAGAATGGTGCAGGTTTCATATTCGGTGAAAATTCTGATTTTTGAAAATTGCAAAAATTTAAAAAATCGGCGTCTTATTACAACCACAATTATGAATATAATTTTTTTCTTAATTAAATGTTTTCATCAAAAAGTGATCTTCAAATAATCTCATGTTCAATTTTTTGAAAATATGAGTACTTTTTGCGAAATTTTGTGTCAAGCATAGGTAATTATTATTTTATTTAAACTATTTTCTTATAAATTTCACAAATTTTTTAAATTAAATTTAGACCGTAGATACCGTAAAGGGCACTTAAGAGAAGGGTGCAGGTCTTATGTTCGTTGAAATACCTGATTTTTCGAAAATTTTAAAAAATTAAAAATTTTCGGTGTCTTCCTACAACTACAATAGAGACAGTTTTTTCCTTAAGGAAATATGTTCATGAAGAAAAGATCTTCAAATTCATGTTGAATTTTTCGAAAATATGAGTATTTTCTGTGTTATTTTTACGTCAAACATAAATGGTAGAATTCCTAGATTAATGAAGATAGGCTTACAAGAATCACGTGGGTGGGATTTGGTTATTATTCGTACAATTCGTTTTTGTAATCTAAAAGTCTGGGAGCTATAAGATGTATTTCCCCAGAATATTATGCCATATCTCAGGCGGGAATGAACATTCGCGAAGTATACACAACGAGCAGTATGAAGGCTGACTGAATTTGCAAGAATTCTGAACGCGTAGCATAATGAACTTAATTTTGTGTTCAATTCATTTAAATGGACGTTCCATTTAAGGTTTGACTGAATTGAGAGACCTAAAAATTTTGTTGCATTAACATGAGTCAATGGTACACTGTTCATTTTCAATGGAGCACAGAATTGTTTATTTGAAATGGAAAACTGCATTAAAACCGTTTTCTTTTCATTTACTATTAATTTGTTATTTCGGAACCAATTTGAAACATCTGATATTGTACTATTTACGGTTTCTTTATTGCAAAGGATGTTCGTATCATCCGCAAAGAGAACCGTTCTTCCGTTTCGAATCGTCGAGGGCATATCGTTTACGTAAAGTAGGAACAGAATAGGGCCTAAAATCGATCCTTGAGGAACTCCACATGCAACGGGCAAAGAGTCGGAAAGGTGCGTACGTAATGTTCCATCATTCCAGTAAGGTATTTCAACTTTCTGAGATCGTTGTTTAAGGTACGAACATAACCAATCTAGAGCAATACCACGGATTCCATATGAAGGTAATTTGGAAAGTAAAATGTCATGATCAATGATGTCAAAAGCTTTTGAGAGATCTAAAAATAATCCAATAGGTGCCTCGTTTTGATCTAATGATGAGGCGACATCTTTAAGAAAAGAAAATATAGCTGTTTCCGTTGATTTTGATTTTCTAAATCCATGTTGGCAATCTGAAAGCGCGTCGTGTTTAGTGAGAAAGGTTTCCATTCGTACGTAAAAAAGTCTCTCTAATATTTTTGAAAAAACTGATAGAAGAGAGATGGGCCGATAATTTTGAATTTCATTTTTGTTGCCTTTTTTGAAGAGCGGCTTAATTTTAGCTGTTTTGAAAATATCTGGAAACGTTCCAGTGCATAAAGATGCATTAAATATGTGAGTTAACGGGTGTATAATGGCATACGCACAAGTCTTTAACAAAGAATCTGGGAATTCATCTAAACCGGACGAATATTTATTTTTTAGTTTACCGATTATTTTGAGAATTTCATAGGAAGAAGTTTCGGAAACGAACATTGTGTCTAAAATTTTGGGTGCACTGTCTGTTTTTGAATTTTGTGCCTGAAGACCCTTAGTGAGATCGGCAGCAATTCTCGAAAAGTATTGGTTAAAGAGACTAGCCACTGTTGCCGGATCGTTGACATTTATATCGTTATATTTTAAAACAACATTCTCTACGGGTTTTCTAGTTGATTTGGTAGTATTTTTTATTATATTCCACATTGATTTTGTTTTATTATTTGAGTTCAAAATATCCTGATCGTTTTTCATGATTTTTGCCTGCCTTATGACTTTTCGTAACAATGTTTTGTATTTTTAAAGTAGATAAGGAAATCTTGAGATACGTCATGACGTTTAGAAATGAAAGAAAGAATTCGCTTGTTTTTACAAGATGTCCTAATCCCTTGTGTTATCCAAGAATTGCTTTTCCGTGAAATATTTAATTTTCGTTTTTGAAGAGGAAAGCAAGTGTTAAAATGAATTGAAAGAGTTGAAAAAAAAGAATTATATTTCTCGTTTGTATCAACAGTATTATAAACCGCTTCCCATGACTCCTGCATCAAGTAGTCTATGAATAATTTAATTTTACTTTTAGTAAACAATCTAGTCATACGTGTATTATTTATTGTGTCAGTGATCGCATTTCTTATAATGGTAAGAATTTGTGCATCGTGGTCACTACTGTTCTTGGTTATCGAAATAAACCCATGTATACCGCACAAACTCGTCATTTTGAATTGGTTGGGTTTGGATTATATTAGTTTTATTTCTAATACTTTACATAAAAGAAAAATTCAAAAAAGTTGTGTACCATAAATATGTACGAACATTTGAACTTTAATTTTATATTTCTACCTACTTGGGGAACAATGTAGCGATGGAAATTTTAGAAGTTCGTTGTTGAACAGCGGCATAAGATAATGAAATGTATTAAATTCTTCTCTTTGTGGATAATTGACATGAAACCATTATGGCGCTTGGCTTTATTTATATTTTTTATTTTACGACATAAACAGAAGAACTGAATGTGACGTACAATGGGGAGAAATGCATTCTGTGAACATTTTCGTAAATTCTGGTATTCCTACCTTAATCCAGGTTGAATTCTGAATGCACATGGAAACAAAATGTAAAGAGAACTTGGGAAATTTTCTTAGGTGTGAAAACGTATAGCATTATATGTTCGTAACCGTGTCCTGGATATAACGAGTAATCTTTCAAGAAATTAAACATTTATGAATGACCTCAGAATACCTTAGAGACATGGCAAAAAATAATTTTATGGTTTACTAGTTCATTTGTTTGTTTATTGACATGAAAAAGCAAGTAACGGTATTGTCAATATCCTTGCGGGACTTTCTGATAGTTTATATCTGCGCGGTCCTTTTGAATACTTTATTTCCGCTCTAATACCAACACATCAAATACATTTTTGTGAATTCGATTTATTAAAGTTCAGATACAAGAAAATACAATAAATGAAAGGCATAATAATCAAATATGTAAAATAACTCGTTATAAATCTTATTTGGCTTAATTTATACGCGATATAACATAATACATTACCAAGACATGAGAAAGTATGTGCCGTTTTAGCGCCACTAGTTTCGATTTATCGAACTTTTTTAATGATATACTTAAAGAAAAGTTCAAAGGGTGTGTTGCAATGTTCAAAACAAAGCGAAGTTCTAATTGTTTGGGGAGATTTCATCAACCACCTGCTTCTGGTATAAAAGTGGCAAATATAGTAATGGTAATGCAGTAAGCGAATTGTATGATTGTGAAAGTCATGACAATGATTGAAGAAATTTTTGTCAGCAGAAGGTATTTTGTCTCTAAAAAGAACAAATTATTATATTAAAACATTCTATAAGAAGTGTCCTATTTTTCCGTAATGAAAATATGGTATCCCTGGACGTTACTGATGCAATCGAGGCTTCTCTATTCGTTCAAGTGCACCCAACCTGCAAACTTTTGAGAATGTCGACTGCTAATATTCAAATCGACAATCCTTCCTACTATAACCTATGGATGCCCAATCTGAGGAGGTGCAGCTCCTCGCAATATTAATAAAATCAAAGTAATTCAAAATATATTTCTAAGAAATACTCTAAATGCCCCCTGGTTCATTACAAATGAACAAATTCATCGAGAATTAAAAATTACAAAATTAGAAGAAACCATAGCTAAATTAGCTAACAATTTTTACAACAATCTGCATACCTCACCAAGTACCATCATTTTTAACATGGGAAAAAATGCGGTGCACCCACGCATAAAGTCAAGATTTCCCAAAGACAAATTCAAACCCCCGTAAACCACTATACCCTCAGCTCCTTAACTTAATCATATTCCTCTCTCTTCTTAATTAACAATAACATTAAAGCAATAATTATGTCAGAGTTTAAACCTCACTTACCTTATGGATGGCCAATCCAAAACTGTCATATAATAATCATATGTATTTTTAAAACCCTTGAAAGACTATTGTCGAACAAGAAGAAATAAATTTAAAAAAACAAAAAACAAAAAAAACAACAAAAAAAGCTTTTGAGTTGCACTGCTCTTTACCAGGAAATTTCTGTCTTTATTTATCCGGAAATCAGTCAAACCGTCAATGGCGCTGATTGGTGTTACAGGAAACCTAGATAACGTACAACGGCTGACATTACGATTTCTGAGTGAAGAAATGGAATAGGCTATTCAGGAATTCTATGGAGAACATTTGTTACATCTCGTAAATATTCTATGAAGCAAGTACGAATAAAATAATATTAAAATCGATGAAATCAGGGAAAATGCATTAAAATGACCGGAAAAGGTAAAAAATGTCTAATTGTTCAAAATCGACGAAAAATTCAACAAATGACTTATAAAAATGGGTCATTTCCTTTTCACATAGCATAAAATTAATTTCTATACTAAATGGAATTGTTCTAAAATTTAAAAAAAATGATATTTCATTTAAATCTAATTAATCATTATTAATAGAGGGCATTATAATGAAATGCCATTTTTTATTTTAATGTATAATTATAATAATACATACTGTCTCCTTCAGGCCATTTTTTCTTGCAGTCATCACTGATTTTCTGGAAATTTTCCGTGCACTGTAAAAAGACAGAGCTAGATCAGAACCAGCACAACATTGTAAACAACAGAAATGTTTGCTAATACATGTAATAATGTATTAGTAATACGTATAAAGACGTTTATTTGACAATAACATAAATGCACTAAAATTAATTTTGAAAGAAAAAGGCTCGTACTTGCATTCTACTAGTGAACATTTTAAACTCTCTGCAGTTATAAAACAACTGAAGGAACTATTGGGTAGTGGGAAAAACGGCATTGAGAAAATTGTGCAGGGGAGGCAATGAAAGATTGCTATATTTAATATGGCTCTACGACAAAGATTACCCTAAAGACTGGGTATCAAACATTTTACATATAATGCAACGACACGATTAGAACGATTATTTTGGCTTTCCAGGTGCGTAGTCTTCTATGGTTATTAGTCCCGTAAGTGTAGCGCGTGCTTTATGACGAAGCGCTTGTTATCTTCCCCTGCTGGGTAGCGAGATTCGATGCAAACCTACACGCCGGCGTGTAGGTTTTTCTCCAACTAGGTATCTGCCACCAGCGAGGCACCGTCCAAAGAGGGACAAGCTCTAAGTTCCCGACAGGTAATTTGGAAGTGTAGAGCCTGCAAGTGTGTGTAAGTAAGGGGTGAAAATAGGACACGGAAGAGAAAGGAAAGATCGCGCGCGGTCCGTGGCCCGCTTGTTAGGCATTCGCCTTCGGCATTCGCCTAGTGTTCATCCAAGAAACATCGGAAAACTACCGATCAGAGCAGCCGACCACTAGAGTTCTCGTCCAGGCAGCGACAGAATTTGACCTAGCTATCTAGTTATTGATAAGATTCCTACCACCGTCGAGAATCGAACTCTAGGATCTTCGGTCAGAGACACTGTAGTGACGTTAGTTGATGCCCTGAGCTACCTAGGCTGGTGACACGAATGAAACTTTGTTTTTATTGTTAAAAACAGTTTTATAAATAATCCGAAATATTATAAAAAAAGAGATAACCTGACGGACACAAGAAAAAAAGGGAACTGACTTACACGTTTCCTTCAACAACGTCAAAATGAAGCGTGTAAATCGGGTGTAAAAGTCTGTAGTATACATGCGTCTCGTTGTTAAACTAGAAAGCTAGCACGGTTGGTTTAACTAAATCAAGCATTCGGTGCCATCTACTTACTTTTGGGTGAAACACCCAGATTGTTGATAGAAGAGGCCCAAATGTTTATATGGTATTGTAATGTATTCTATTGAAAACGAAGGTTTACTGAAGTTGGTACTTCACCCATATTTCGATCGAACTCTTCACGTAAGAAATCTATTAACGTGTTATATGCTCATGCCATGCCGCGTGCCTGAATGTACTCTAGGGAACATTACACTGTGTTGAGTGTATAACATTTTGGCAAGATTCCGTATTTTAATTTTTTTCTTAAACGATTGTTTTCTGGAGTCATATTTACGAAATTACATAATTGTTTCTTTTAACGTCAGATATGAAATATCTGACACATTTCACATTTCTTACAAATAAAAACAGGTTTGGGGGTTTCAGAGTGCTTGGTTACATTGGTTCACAATTCAATTCAGTGTGACATGCCTAGATCCTCAGATCAGATTCTTTTTCCATGCCTACCCCAGTTGCCGACTTTCTCTAATCTCTTTCTGTAATCGATCAGAAGAAACATCCCGTTATAGCTATTAACATACCTAGAAATGTTTTGAGTGTTATTACTGTCGATGTCAAAAGTTAAAAATCGAGGCGAAGCGTAGCCGAGCCAAAATTTTTAATTTGGACGACAGAGTAACAACACTAACATTTCGTGGTATGTTCATCATTTTATCGGTCACCATAAAATCTCACGAATTATGCGAAAATTTACATTACTGCGATACACATGAATTCTGTAGCTGCGGCACGTTAGTCCGATATTGTGGGGTGCTTGATATATTGCTTGCGATATATCTATATAAACAATATTCTTATACCGTGATTCGAGGAAGATGGATGGGGATAATTCTCTTGAACCTAAAGAAACGACGTTCGGTTAGGAAATTGGTGCGTTTACTTCCAATGGCGACACCTTCACATCGTCAGTATATACGATTACTGGAGTGGTTTCATTTGTTGGAATGTGAGGAAAAGGAGGTTAATTTACTTAATATACATTGTTCTAATCGTACTATTAATTATATTACAATTATTCCCCAAACTAATGTGAATTACTTCCGAATTGTTTGAATCTTACATAGCCATGTTTTGAACATCGCCATGTTTTTCCTTAACAAACATTTGACTTGTGATGAATCGATGGTTGTTTACATTGCTAAGGATGTTAAAACTCATGTTAAATTTCTTAACACACAGGTAGGTACAAGTGCACTCAACAAATCTGCAGGGTAGCATGTTAACAGGGGTTGAAGACGCATGTGACCGATAAAATATTTTATGAGGATTTTTAACTTCAATGCAGTTCTTTTTGTTTTATTATATTTGAAAATATTTTTATACGCTTTCCGCAATTTGCCTTGGAGTACAATTTAAAACATGTAGAATGTAAGGTGCGGAATGCAAATATAACACATATGACATCCCCGTTAGTTGTTTGTTTCAAAGTTTAATGTTGTTAGTGCATGAAGACACTGCTTTAAAAATCACAATACATTACCGAAATCATATTTGTTGAACTAGTTTTGTATATTATGATGAGAGTTGTCTACTTTTGAATACCTACGACCCGGATGCTATGGAACAAGAAAGGACTGATTGTAAGAATAGGAGTCAAATTGAAATCACATTTAACATTAAATTCTAAACAAGTATTTTCTTACTTACCAACTTACTTACAATGAGTTATCGGAATAAGTCTAAACTGAGTAGATATTATTTGTATGTAGAAAAATATTTTTAGCTCAGAGGTATGGCAATATTTTAATGTCATTGTCTAATGGAAAATCCCTAACGACCATAAATGAATCGGTTATTTTTAAAACCCCGTGTGTTTCTTTGATAGTACATAGGGATATTTTCGTATTGAACATCACATTCAACCAATCTCTATGTCTATTTCAGTCATACACACTGTAAACATACACACACACACACACACACACACACACACACACACATAGTCGTACATACCCCGCAAGTCAATGATTTACAGAGTATTAAAACCGAATCAAAACTCTGCAGTGATGAGATTTACACATGGAACAATCCTAGCGTCTATTTTCTCATAAAAAGCGAAAACTCAAAAGAGAGTGACTTACGAGGTTTTAAAAATAACCGATTCTAATATATAGTAACTGACTTTAGTATGTACACACACACACACACACACACACACACACACACTGAAATAAGGTATACGGGGCTTGTATCTAAGTTACGATTTGTCTGACATCAAATGTATTCTTACCCCTGGTCTTTTAGAAGACACAGTTCCCAAGGCGAAAACGAGGACGAAAAATAACACAGCGTTTCTCATGATTGCGAAGGTACCTACTAGAGTCTCTCTGAAAACTTCGAAAAATATATAGAGGTAAAATCTGTCTAGTAAGTGACGTCGGTCAGTAAAAATGAACAAAAAAATTACTGTTGCATAATAGGTTGTATGAGATATGTTTCTCTATTATCATTCGCATCTGAATACAATACATCGACTTCCTTCCTGGTATGGAGTGGCTTGTACAATAGTAATATACAGGATTTGGAGGTGGAGTTTAACTTTTCTAACAAAAGGCAAGGTTACGTATTTTTGATGGTCACGTGTCCAAGATCTATAGGGAAATCTATAGGGTTGGGACTTCCCAATACATTTTAATGTAAAATAACGGATAATATATTCATTTTGGAAACATTTTAAAAATTATGGGTTGTACAATATTTTTAATTCTGCTTCTTGTAATGACATTCGCTCGTAATTTTCACTAAATTCACAATTACGTGAATGAATTGACTTTTAAATTCTCGTGTACGTTGTATAGAAAAAGGTGTGTAATGCTGCAAAAATCAATGTATAAATTTTAATGAAAATTGAAACTATGCCATTTTTATAAGTGTACATTACTGCACTTAGAAAAAATACAGAAAGAAATAAAGGAAATAGAGAATTGGAAAAATAATTGTCTGAAGAAATCAAAAAACAAAGGAGAAGTCTACGAAATACATACAAAAAGTAAGAACATAAAGGGATCAAAGGAAAATGAAACCATCGTGTGGCAAAAATGCAAGTTGAAGTGTTCATATAAATTCACAAATGATGATAGACTGCAGTTATTTTCAGTTCATTGGGCATTAGGTGGCATTAATAAACAGTTCGTACCACTTGAATCATGTGTTTGGAATTTCGAGGGCGTTACAGATCTGCCAGTGCAGGTAACTACACATTCTAACGTGTCTTTTAATGTATTCGGTCTTGGCAAGACCTGGAGAAGCAGAGACAATATGATCAATGATTTCTATTTGTTCCTGGCAGATGCGGCATTTATCACCACTTTATCATTATGTGTTCTCAACGCCTGATCTTGAGGAGCTACTTGTTTTAGAACTGCTTCCAATTCCGGTTTCATTCTTCCCCGTTTATGGCACATAAATGATTGATCTTTATTGATCTGCACCTTGTCAAATTTTTTAGACATTTTCCATGGAGTGGTTTGTCTCCCCTATTTCTTTAACAGTTTTGGGGTTTCATGTTAAGTAGCATACTGTCTGTATTATTCTGCATATTTTCCTTAGTCTTCTTCGCAATGCTTCTTGCTAGACTTACAATGCCTCAGATTTAATTACGAGCCTCATAAGTGGGTCATCTTGATGACTGAGTGACTATTGTGCCAGAAGGCTTCAATTTGTCTGATGCTTCTTCCTTACGTGACATATAAAGCTTATATTCACCAGCTCGAGGGTGGGCAACATCATGGGTTATAAGCAGTTTTCTGGATTTTCGATCCATGATTCGAATTCCTTCCTCAGTCCTACCCATTAGTAAAAAACTGTACAGTGAGCATATCAACACGAATGCTTTCTAGTGTTGTCCCTTTGCTTTTTTTGCACTTTTGTCAAGGCCAAATTTCATGCATATGCCATTGCTAAAATCATTGGTGACAGCTTTTGGGAGAGAATCGCTTCACTATTAGCAAACATTCTAAGATCATCCATGTAAAACAAATGTGATACTACTTTTTCATCACCATGGAGATTTTGCCCAAAGTCTACGCTATCTAGACAGAACAACTGTCAAGATAGAGGAATCAAATTATTGTAAAACAGCAGAGGGAATAACGAATATTCTTGAAAAATATCCCCTGTTAATCTGAATACTTCCTGTTTCTAGTACTTCCTTTCCGCTATGTATTAATAACCTGATACTTCACGACATCATACTAGCCATGTAAAATTCAATAAGTCTAAGGTGAAATCAAGAGATCTCCAGGGTCTTCAAAATTCAATCGTGTAATACTATATCAAAGGACTTCCATGCTTAAATTACGTTTTCATTTCCTTGTATCATTCAAGATGACCTCATTTAGTAGCTAGATTTCCTTACAGCCATAGAAACCTTTACAACATTCACTCTGTTCAACTGGCAGCATCTGGTTCTTCTCGAGATGTCTGTACATTTTGTTGGCCAAGGGTATAGTTTTAACTTTTTACATTACTGCCAATCATGTGATTGGCCTGTAGTCTTCCGCTTTGGGTAGCAGGTACGTGATGTCGCGTGTAAGCCATTACGGGAGTTCATTTGGATTTTCTAAAATTTTCTTAACAGCCTTTGCTAGATGATAATGTATTGCTGTTAATTTCTTAATCCAATAATTCTGTATCTTTTCAATTTCGGGGTATTTACGGTATCTCATGTTCTTAATTGCTTGGAAGAGGTCCTCTTCCTTGAACTCGTGAACACGTGCCACTGTTTCATCGGCAGCATGAACTACCGATTGGAGCCAAGATGCGTCTCTGTTGAAGGATCTGGTTTCTTCTCAGATTCCTGCCCAACATGTTTCGGCATCGCCTTTTGCAGGAGGGACTGTGTTGGCACATAGGCGGCCAAAATTACTTTAAATTTGGCGCCGTAATTGGAATTCTATCATTAATAATAATTCCATGACGCTAACAGCAAAGGGCATACATATTAAACTACCCGCGTTAGAATTCTGTAAAAACCGCGGGCTGGCTTCCAGAGAGAAAGGCAAAGACGTCTTTCGTATGAAACGTCTTGGAAGGACAAACTGCTTTGAAAAGATTGAACTGCTTTCATTGACGCTCGCGAGTTTGCGTCAGTTTCTGGAAACTCGCATTGTTGACACCTTCGACCATGAATACAGAATAGACAACGCATGACGTCACAGCTTTGAAGCAAACGTCTCGATCAGCTGAATGTGGGACGGCATGGGTTGTGATATAGCGTTACCATATAGAGTTTGTGAAGTTTTTCAATTATATAAAAGAAGAATGGTGCAATATTGTATTGCATATGTGTGTAAGGAGAAAACTGGAAAAGGGACGTCTGTTTCTTTCCATAGGTAAGGTCACCTAGATTGAAGTAAAGGCTGTAATACAAAAGGGGATGTAAGATGGGCCGTATGAATTAAAACTATAATTAGTCATACTAAAGATCTATTGAATGAAGAAACTCTCGTAGATTAATATTTATTATTAAAGTGTGTTTGCTAACTGTACATTTCGATGCATTTCTTCGATTTTTTTCAGAGTTCCTTATCTTCAGGAGTTGCTGAAATGCTTCAGCGAGCTGAAAAAGGAATTAATAAAATAGAGTATTCCTAAAAAATAAGAGCATTTGCTCTGAGGTTAAATTTTTATAGTGCGAAAGCATATAGTTATGAAAGGAAAGAATTCCTGCTAAAAATGCTTCTGGAAATAAGAAAAGCTGTTTCGTGGCTCAAGAGAGAAGTCGCTCGCCTCTCACCAAGGAGGTCCGGGTTCGATTCCCGGACAATCTCATGTGAAATTTGTTTTAACAAAACGAGTTCAGCTGCTTGACAAGGACTAGTCCAACCCCTGTGAAGTGTCCTAAACCCTACCCGTATCCTAGTTCCGTCCATATTCTGGCCGCTGGGTAGTGACGCAGGAGCGCGTAAAAGAGAGGAGAGTACGCGGAGATGCTACCTGGCGGCTCTCTTGGCGACTAACGAAAATGGAGCGTTACTCACAAAGACAATGACTTTTAAAAAAGAAACGGAGGATTACTGATAAGCGCTCAACACCCAATGGGGGTTATGAGACGCGTTGCGTCATGGCGAAGGCACAACAAATTAAAAAAAGACTATTTGCTCCCTTATCTCGATGAAATAGCCATAAGGAAGCATGTTGAGTTTGATAGGAAGACATTTGTGGGTTACGTAGATTTTGGCACTACCCTGGATGATGATTCTCTTCCAATAGCTAAAGATGCTTTAGCTTTTATGGTGGTGGCACTCAATGGAAGTTGAAAGATATCTGTTGGTTACTTTCTGATAGATTCTCCAAGTGGCACAAAACGTGAAAATTTAGTAACCTAATGCCTCAAGTTATTGTACGAGACAAACATTACAGTCGCCCCTTTGACGTTCGATGGGGCAGCTCCCAATATTTGCATGGCAGAAAACTTGGGTGAAAGTTTTTCAAGTATCAACATGGAAAATTGTATAGAATATGCTATGACTCTAGTCAAAATATTTTTGTTTTTTGTTCCTAGTCACATGATCAAGTGTGTCAGAACTGCTTAGGCAGTATTGCTGATGGAGAAAATTTAATTGACTGGAAATTTATTTCTGCATTAGAATGCATTCAAGTTGTAGAAAATTTGAAGGCTGACACAAAATTAAGCAAACGGCACATACATTGGTTTCGAGAGAAAATGAAGGTAAAGTTTTCGATGTAAACTCTAAATCAGAGTGTGGCTGATGCTCTCCGAGATTTGCAATTGCCAGACTTCTAGGGATCTGAGAATACGCAGGTTACGAAAGTTTGTAGAAACCTTCAACAATTTATTTGACATTTCAACAGCAGAAATGTCCTGGCCAAAGATTTTAAAACCCCATCACAAGAATCAAATTTTGAATCAATGAAATTTTATCTTCTGGATGTGAAGGTCTATATATTATATCTGAGAGATAATTGGTGGACTTACTTTCAACCAAGGAAAGAGAAAACTGGGTTCTTAGGGTTTCTAATGGGCATAGAAAGTATTTTAGGCCTTTATGAGAGGTTTGTAGAAACAAAGTTTTTCAATTTTGTTTTAACATACAAAATCTCCCAAGATCATTTGATGTTTTTTAGTGCTATCAGGAATCGGGGAGGGCACAACAATAATCCCACAGCAAGAAAATTCTGTGCGGCTTTCAAGCGCTTGCTTGTGAATGCACAAGTTCGAGTTGCAGAAAGCGCAAATTATATGGAGATTGGTCGAACCTCTATTTTGTCTGTGAAGAGTACACCTTCAGAAAGAGGCAGCCCTAAGAGAATTTCATTATGTTGAAAACCCTGGTCTCAGAGACCATGACTATTTTGCTTTATCTTTGGAAAGCAAATGTGCTACTAGTGTTGTGGAGTACATTGCTGGATTTGTGGTTAAAAAACTGAGACAAAAAATTAAATTGTACAGTTTGCCTGGATGCCCTGTGCTTCTTGCGTGTCTCACAAATTAACAGAAAGAACAAGGGAGGACTTCATATTCCATCTTCTGATGTTGTTCAAGTGTGTCAAGCTGTTGTGCTTGAGTGTAGAATAAAATTTTCTTCCAGCTCCAACTACAAAGAAATATGTTTTGAAAGATTGCTTCCTTCTACTCTCAGACGACTCAATTGTTCTCTTTTTAAAGGATACTGGGACCATATTTTGACTCAAGTGCCAATCAACAATCACAGAGCATCATTGATCAAAAATATTGTTCTCGAATATATGAAAATTCGTTTTTTTCATGAAGGAAATCTTCTCAAAAATGAGATTTCACAAAATAGAATAATGTTGAATTTGAATCTTTCATCATCATCAGAAATTTGTTTTGGTCTAAGCATAAATTCTTTGAATTTTAAACTGGAAGAAACTGAAGTAATATTTAGGATTTCAGTTACAAATATTAACATCTTTAAATAATGACAATCCAATTGAAATTTTATTTGTACAATCTTTTTCAAGGCTTTTGAGTTTGGAAATTCTAAACTAATATTAAAGAAACTAGGTACTATTACACTAATTACCTTATTTATTGATTTGGAAGGTTTGAGTATTTAAGTAATATGGAAATGTGTGAAATATTAAAATTACATTCTCGTTTAAATGGTAGCAATGAAGTACTCATGTTTTTGCAGCGTGTTATTTAGTTACCTCAATTATTTAGTTTTACTACCTGTTTGAACGTTGCATAAAAGCTGGACAAAAAATTCAGTACAATTTTTTTTAGAATTTTGTTTTGAGATAAAACACACTACATTCATTACATGATAATAAATAATTATAGATTATAAATATACTCTTGAAATTTTGTTTAAAATATGCAATGGATTGATTGAGAGTTACAGGTTGATGTCCCATTGAATTTATGAGACAAATGACTATTTCTGATTGATGATGGTAATAAGTAACAAAAAGAATAATTTGAAATCTAAAACATGTGAATAAACCAAACTGAGTACATTATATATATTAGTGAATTGAAATGTGTCATACAATTTGATTTGAAAAAATGTTATATAATTTTGCAACAAAAGATTTTCAATCAAATATTGATAAAACTTCGAATGGAAAATTTAATTATGTGAAGTGGGCTAGATGTATAAAAGAAATTTCAATTAAATCAAATCAATGCATATTTTATGTTGATTTTTAATTACCCTACTTTTTGGAATTTTCCCCTACAATTTATAAGCTACATATTTTGGATGATTTTTAGTGTCAAAATTACTTTATTGTCTCTATTTGGCAAACAATTTGTGCATATACATGGAAATTTTTTTGTAGAATTAAATTGAAATCATTTTTTTCTTTGTTAATATTTTCGCATAAAACATGAAATGTACTGTTCTCAAATACAAAGTAATGGGGAAGATGGTCTGTGTTTGAAAGTTAAAGTCAAAATAGAAAAGTTAAAAAGAACTCATTGTCTTGATTTTTAAAAGAAAATTACTTATAAAGTGCAGTGTTGGAAAAGAAAAATTATTTTGATAAAATATTTTCGAACAGTAAAATTAAGAAAAACATATAGATCGTGGTAAGACACCTTCAAAAACTCACAAATTTTAATTAGACAATAGGCATCATGACAAGTATAGACGCTGAGTTCATAAAAACTTTTTCCTTAAATGAAACCTTTAAAAAAATAAATTAAAACATGTTGATGGTATACAAAATGTATTTTATGCAATAAAACTATGAATCTTGCAAATTCGCCTAGTAAAAGGGGACAAAATAAGCCAAGGAGGCAATCGGAAAAGGGGGACAAAGTGGACAAGGGAATACATGGAACATTTGGGGGGGTGGACAGAATGGGACAAAAGGCCAATGACATGAGCATAAATAGGCATTTACAATCTTAACCGGAATCCTTACTGGTCTCTATTAAAAACCACTATTACACAACCGCGACCCGTATGCTACGGGCGACCCGTAACCCCTATGAATGCGGGTGGGTTAGACCCGCACTCTTCTGAAGCGGGCGGGCGGGTGGGCGTGTCTGCAGGTATCCGTAGACCTAAACCGAGCCGACTCTAGTCCGAGCTGTTTACTCAGTTTGGCTATCGGCCGTCGGTGTTCTTGGCTGGCCCCAAAATTATCTGAGATACCAGAGATCCAGTTACATAGGCGTTGTGATTGATTTCAGAAATATCTAGATCTGTATCTGACGTTTATACAATCTTACCACTAAGACAGAATTTGCTACCTCTATCACTCTCTTATTTTTAGCATTTTTATTTAGTATTCTCCTCAACGGTGCACGAGATTCGAATGGAAGTAGACGAACGAATTGTCATTGTTATTGTTGCAATTATTATTATTATTATTATTATTATTATTATTATTATTATTATTATTATTATTATTATTATTATTATTATTATTTATTTTTTCACAGCTTTCTGGTACATGTTTGAGGAGTCATACAGATATTTCTATCAAAGCATGATTTCCGTAGTACATTACTTTTAACAAAAATTTATTTATTTTAAGAACTTATTAGAAGGTAAACATTTCTACAAATATAAATTTAAACACTTAGTTTATAAATTAAAAAGTATATAATTCTTTAACACAAATTTATTTAGGAACCCATAAATCTTCTGACTAAAGAACACGTGCTCAGGATCACAGCTTTCTGTAGATTGATGATAATGTTCGTCTCGATCCCCAGTTTTTTTCAGAGAGTGCTTCAGGACGGTAGGTATCACACCTGTTGCTGAGAGGACGATCGGCACAATCTCCACCTCCAATACATGCCACTGCTCCTTTATAACCTCTGCAAGTTCCCTGTACTTTTGAATTTTCTTTTTGTGTGTTGTGTCGAGGTTGCTGGTATCTACAACTGCTATGTCTATCAGCCATACTTTTCTTTTAGATTTATCCCAGAGTATTAACATCCGGCCTGTTATGACATAACATCCGGCCTGTTATGACGAACTGTTCTGTCGGTCAATACGCTTCGGTCCCAGAGTAATTTATAGATGTTATTCTCGATGACATTTTGTGGATGGTACTTGTAGTAAGGTGTATCAAATTCACTAGCAGTTCCACATTTCCTTGCAAGTTTGGCGTGGATGATTCGTGCTACCATATCGTGCCTCTGTTTATAATCCGTTGGGGCCAGCATACTGCAGCCCGTAGTAATGTGCTGGATCGTTTCTTGGCCTACACCACAAGCCCGGCAGATATCAGAAGGCACTTCGGGGTCTTTAATAATGTGCTTGAGATAATTTCGTGTTGCAATTACCTGGTCCTGGATTGCTATCAAGAATCCTTCAGTCTCGGGGTAGAGATATCCTATTTTAAGCCACTTGTACGACAAGCAGGCGTCGACATTTGATTTGGCTATTTCTGTAGGATATCTCCCATGGAGCGCTTTTTGTTTCCATTGTTCTAAGAGCTCGGCTTGTGTTGGTTGTTCATGTAATACATTTTGCTGTTTAAGGTTGAGTGGTGTATAGTTCTCGTCT
This sequence comes from Teleogryllus occipitalis, assembly GCA_011170035.1. Classification (NCBI taxonomy): domain Eukaryota; kingdom Metazoa; phylum Arthropoda; class Insecta; order Orthoptera; family Gryllidae; genus Teleogryllus; species Teleogryllus occipitalis. The sequence continues at coordinate 41,807 of BLKR01006137.1, forward strand.
ACTTGCTGTATCACTCTGTATAGCTGAGATGACAAGGCTTTCTCATTGAAATACTCTCTCATGTCCGTTATCAGTTTTGCATGGAGATTACCAATATTTAAGATGCCCCTACCCCCTAATTTCCTTGGTAGTGTTATTCTTTGGATAGAACATTTTGGATGGTGATATTTGAAACGAGTCATTTGGACCCTGATAATCCTCTCCAGTGAGTCCAAATCAGTTCTGGTCCATTTTATAATGCCTAATGAGTAAGTAATCACAGGAATGGCATATGTATTAATTGCTGTTGTAAGATTACGAGAGTTGAGGGAGGTCTTGAGTATGGTATTCAGTCTGTTGGTAAACTCTGTTTTTAACTTCTCTTTTATCTGACTGTGTATAATCATTTTATTTTGTTGTATCCCCAGATACTTGTAAAACTCATTCATTCCCAATGCAGTGATGATCTCTCTTGATGCAGTCTCATGCTCTGTGCTGTCTGTGAATTTTCCCATTTGAATACTTTGTATTTTGCATTTTTCTATGCCAAACTGCATGCCTATATCACTAGAGAATCTTTCAGTGATATATATTAGCTTCTTCAGACCCTGTAGTGAGCCAGAGTATAGTTTTATGTCATCCATGTATGCCAGATGAGTGATCACACACTTCTCTTGACCTTTCAGTTCAAATCCCAGTTTGGTGTTGTCCAATAAAAATGACAGGGGGTTAATGGCCAGGCAGAACCAAAACGGACTGAGGCTATCTCCTTGAAATATTCCCCGCTTAATCTTCAAAATCTTTGAGACTACTCTCTCGTTCCCTGAATGCATGTGTATTCTCGTACACCAGTGGTTCATTACAAACTTGAGGAATTCCACAATCATAGGGTTTATACCATACATTCTAAGGACATGGATGAGCCAATCGTGAGGGACCATGTCGAATGCTTTTTTATAATTAATAAAACAAGTATACAGGTTACGCTTTCTTCCACATGCCTGAGACATGATAACACTGTCTATTATTAACTGTTCTCTACTTCCCAATGAGCCCTTGCAGCTGCCTTTTTGGGTCTTCGATATGATGTTATTTTGTGTACAATGTTGTTCGATGATCGTATGTAGACAGCCAGTCATGATCTTGTATAATGCATTAAGGCATGTGATTGGTCGGTAATTCTCTGGATGTGTAGTGTCATTTGTTTTTGGTTTTAAATAAGTAACACCTTCACTCAAGATGTCTGGAGTTTCTTCCGGATTTTTCAGGTAATGATTCACAAGTGTCAAGATCTTTTCATGGAGACATGTGAATCTCTTGAACCAGATGTTATGAAGCCCATCGGGACCAGGGCATTTCCAGTTAGCCAGCTTACGAATAGTAGCCTGTAAGATATCCATCGAAATTTCATTGGTTTCCATGTGTCTAATAGTAGCAGTAGGGTTCGTGACATCACTCATCCATGATGTGTTGTCTTGAAAGTGGCCTTCTGTTGACCATATTCTCCCCCAGAATTCTTCTACAGCTGACTTCCCTGGCAGCTCAATGCTTTGAATTTCTCCGTTCAATCTCCTATAAAACACTTTTTGGTTTCTATTGAAAGTTTGGTTATCATTTTTCCGCTTTAAACTCTTATTATAGCGTCTCAATCTTTGGCTGTAAAGGCTAAGTTTTTGTTTCAAAGTATCTATATATTCTAGGATATACTCATTTTCAGGATTGTACGCTGCGTGTTTGCGATGCATTTTCATAATTTTTGATGCTTTTCTCTTCATCTTTTTGCCTTTATTTCCCCTCAGATAGGCTTCCAGAACCGCTATATCAGATCTGAGCCGCTTTATTCTCCTCTCCAGCCTTATCTTCCAGGGTGGTTCATGCTGTTGTCGGTGCGTTTGTTCTCGACTTTCAATAATTTTCCCACCATTTGCCTTTACAATTGCCATTGCCATGCAATAAATGGTTGAATCAATTTGGTCGTGTGTTATATTCTTAACTCGTTCCATTTCCGTGGGGAGTATATTTTCATTTGCCAATTTTATCAATTGTGCCAATTTCTTGGAACTGTGTTGTCTTGGTATTATTGGTCTTGTTTGATATGCAAATCCCCAGTATTCTGCTTTTGTTGTCTGATATTGCTGGCGGAGTTGTTCGAGCAGTGGAATTTCAATAGAATCTTCAGAGTGTTGGTGTTCATTTGGGCAAGCATCAACTTGCTGGTTTATCGCGTCCGGTTCAGATATTTGAGGCATTAATTCTACAATGGGCTCTATTGTTTCTTCCCGCCCTTCATTCCGTCGCATCTCTGTCTGGACTTCAGCTTTAATTTCCTCTCTCCTGATACGCGAGACGTACTTTTCAGACTTGTAAATTAATGCTCTTCGGTCTGCTACATTCTGTTCTGTAATTTGAGTTAAGTGTGGGTACAGTTCCATAAAACGTTTATATAATTCCTGCCGGTAACCTAAATAGACTGTTTCGCAACGGGTAGTGCGCTGGAATATTCTTACAATATTTTCATTCATGTCAGTAGTCCAATGTAATCTCCGTCGTGGCAGGCCTGCCTGAGTGGTCCCGAGTGATGTCCAGGAAACACTGTTGGCAGGCGCAGCTGATTGTATTTGGGTGCTGCGTTCATCGGCTGTAGTAGCTTCGGGTGACCCGGTGTGTGCCCGCCTGTTCAACAACACACCACTAGCGGCTTGCAAACTGTCACGACCAGCGCTAGCTCCGGACATGCCCTGGCGCTCCCCAGGCAGCGGCTTATTTTCCGAGGCCTTTCGACTGTTAATTCGACTCTCCATATTGCTATGGGTTGCCATTGCCCTGTTTGCCGTTACCTATAAATTAGTAACGTTGCCCGTCCCCCACGTGGCATAGATGTTCTTCGCTCGGACGTAGGGCTGGTCTTCGGGGGACATTATTATTATTATTATTATTATTATTATTATTATTATTATTATTATTATTATTATTATTATTATTATTATTATTATTATTATTATTATTATTATCTTCTTTTCTCACGGTGAATGATCTTGGGTTCCGGTAGTAAACGAAAATCCACACCAGGTTGCACCCAGCTTCCTAAGGTGTAGATTCGGTGATCTATTTGGTTCTACAACACCTTGCGCAAAATGTGCGCCGTACCATAGAGTACGATATCCTGAATTTTTATTATTATTATTATTATTATTATTATTATTATTATTATTATTATTATTATTATTATTATTATTGTTGTTATTATTATTATTATTATTATTATTATTACCATTATTATTATTATTATTATTATTACTATTATCATTATTGTCAATCACCACCATCCGTAATCTTCCTTTACGGATTAGGCATATTGCCTGTTCCAGCCTCTGTCCATCTTATTCTTGGCCTTCCAATACTTCTCTTTCGTCTCGGCTTATAATTCAGGGCTTTGACTGGAAGTCTGTCTTACGGCATATTTCCAATATATGTCACCCATTGCTGTCTGTACTTCTTCATTTTGTCATGAACTGTTTCTTTCTGACCTAGTTCTTCTCTTATTTTTTCACTTTTTATTTGGTCTCTTCATGTACAGCCCTTTACTACTCTCAGAAATTTCATTTCTGCTGATTCAATCCTCCTAAAATCTTCTTGTTTTTGAACCCAAGTTTCACAACCATACAGTAAAACCGGAAGGGCCATAATATCATAAAATTTTAAATGGGTTTCTTTCCGGCTTTTTTTTTTTTTTACATTCTTCTTATAGTTCCACATACTGTTGAAATTTATGAATCTTGCTGGTTACCTCCCTCTCTCTTCCATATGTAATTTCACACCCTAGGTAGTTAAAATGCGTCCCTTGTTCTAAAACCATATTTTGAAGCACAATCTTTGTCCTTACTGATTCTTTTCCTTTAAAAGCCTTTACTTTGGTTTTATTAACCGATACTATCAGATTGTACTCCATAAAATTTGCTCCACTTGGTAAACAGATCTTTGCAAATCATCTTCATTTTCCTGCAGGATCACCTGGTCGTCAGCATAAAAAAAGAGTATATAGGAATGTATTTTTGCCCAGGTAAATTCCTGAATTCCTGACCAGTTCTTCCATTTTTTAACTATATATTTAAAGAGTGTTGGCAAAAGACTGTCTCCCTGCTTACTCCCTGCTTAATCCTCCTCCCGGAAACAAATTCATTGTATTTTACTGCGATATTAGTATTATCATACATACTGTTGACCACTTGCACTAGATGACTTGGGTACCATTCTTCCTTCATAATGCTCCATAATTGACATCGGTTGACAAAATCAAAAGCCTTCTCAATATCCATGAAGGCTAAGTATGTTTCTCTATTAAACTCCACTTGTTTCTCAATTATTTGTTTTAATGTAAATATGTCATCTATTGTTGAGCGACCTTTTCTAAACCCCTGTTGTTCCTGAGGTAGAGTGCAGTCTGCAATTGGGGCTATTCTGTTATTCACAATTTTTGCGTATTCTTTGTAACACAAGTTAAGTAAACAGATACCCCTATAATTGTGACAATTACTCTTGTCTCCTTCTTTAAAACATGGAGTAATTAACGAATCTAACCATTCATTTGGTATTGTACATCTTTGCCAGCATTCATTCATTGGGTGGAGCAGTCAAAATTACAGTAACATACCTCCATATTTCATTAATTCTACATTAATCCCATCAGAGCTTCAGACTTTCCTATTTTTTTATTTTTATTTTCATGCATTATCAAGCTCTTTCATATCTAACTTATCTACATTTCTTTTTGTTAATCATTAATCATTATTCATTAATCATCATTAATTATTAGTAATCATTAATATGTTTTGATGTGCTTTATATTTCAACTTTTACTATTCATATATTAAATGTATTAATTGAATTACATTTTGTATAAATTTTCGGAGCAAGTTGCCCCAACTGCCCCATCCTCTGTGCACTCCTGGTTGAAATATATGTTTAATTTAATTATTCTTTCATTGGAGACCAGTCAAAAGTTTTACAGAGAATTCAATTTTCCTGCTGAATATGGTGTACTATATTGGACTTTAATTGAAATTTTTAACCCAGGGGGTGTTCAAGTTGAAACTTTCAGATGTAAAAGAGGTTTCTTTGAGTTTATTTCCGAACCTTGAATGATCCTGATTTGTACATCAGAAATTTGGTTATTCAATGACCAAGAAGTACTCAAAATAGCATGATATTTAATAACTCTTATCTGAGTGGCCAACAAATATCACGTGTCAGATGACAGTGGTTACCCACTTAAATCTTATTTGATGACACCCATTTTGAATCCTGCAATTCTTTTATTACATGTTTATTTACAATCTCTTCATACATGAGAATAATAAGTAAAATTGTTGACTAGCTTTATTTGAAGAAGATACGCATTAGTATCTCTCCATTAATACAATTTGTTTACACATACAACTACACTTCCAAATCTGTGAGGCTAAACTGAATTTCAATTTTTTAATTTTTTAATTTATCTTATTTCCAAACTGTTATCTAACAAATTTTTGGCCACAGTATTTATAAGGCATCCTAACTTTTGATTACATTTACAACTTTAGTTTTATTTCTTTGTAAACAGTTGGCATTATAAAATCAGAGTGAATTACATCATTTTGAACATACCATGGGGCATTTGCAATGTTTCTTAATACTTTCAATTATTTGGATATTGGATTTGTTACTAGTGCTCCAGAGCTGTATGCAGTAAGTCCAAACAGGCTTTAAGAATGATTTTCAAATTAGTAATTTATTGTCTAAAGCTAACACTTAGTTCCTACCTAACAACCGATACAGTTTTTTTTGTGTTTTAACTGGTATTCTTTTCATTTACACATAATGTTTTTTCCACGTACTATTAAGATAAACATCTAAATATCTCACTGAATCTGTTTGTGGAAGGTTAGTTCTCTTTAATTTCTCTGGGGGACAAATGCTTCTCTTCATGATGAAAGTAAAGTGACTTCATTTGCTTTCATTTGCTCTTGTTTGCCAAGTATTTTGCCATGCTTGTAGTTTGTTGAGATGTCCCTGAAGCAGTCTAGAAGCCTCTACTGAATCAGTGTCTAAAGCAAGAACTGATATATTGTCAGCAAATGTAGCTGTTACTGTTTCTTCGGTTATAGACAGGTCAGAAGTGTATAATACATTTAGCACTGGACTCAGCACACATTCTTCAGCGATGCCAGACAGCATAGGGTAAAAGGAAGATAGTTTGTGATTGTGCTTCATTTGGAAGAATCTATAACTTAAGTAGGACTTTAATAGAACATAATAAGGGTATTCAAGGTGTTTCTTCAGCTTGTACAATAACCCTGTATGCCATGCTTTGTCCAGTGCCTATCACATGTCTAGAAACGCAGCTGAGCAATCCAATTTTTTGAATCATGCAAATGGTTATCAAATGAGGTACGTAACTATTTATTATACTTTATATTTTATGAACTATATTATTTCTTTTTAAATAATCTTATATTAAAATATAAAGTTTAATTTTTTAGCTTATAATGCAAAAAAGAGTTTTTATTGATTTAGTTTTTTCAAATTTTAAGGAATGTTGTAATGCTCTATCATCATAATTTAAATATTATATACTATGTCATTTTAAAAGTCTGTACTACAAAAAAATTAAAAAAATCATGCTACTTATTAATGCTGATTACAGCTTGGCCTGAAATGTGGTTGAGAGGCAGTACGGTGTGTGGAAATGTACGTTTGCTTGCATCTTCTCCCTTCTCAAATGCAGATTGAAAACTGCATAAGTAAACATTGTGACCACTGTTCTACTTCATAATCTGGCTATCACTTGGTGATATTTATGAAGAGAATGAGGTACAACCAGAAGATGACAATTTTCAATACAATGAACATCAATTAGCTGGAATTGCCAAAAGAAATGTCCAAGTTGGCATTTTTTCTTATTGAGAGGTAATTTATGGTGGATACACCACAAAATGTTTATCATAATATTTTTTTAACTTTTTTTCCTCCTTACTAAAAGATAAGATGAAAACCATTTATATTACAAATTCTTGTGCATTAATAATCTCAAATAAAATTTTTAGGTAATATTTTCTCTACTGAAATGCATGAATGCATTTATGATGCTGATAATAGAATTGAAACCTACGGTAGAACATTTTTCAGTATTTCTTTTGTTGACCTGATATCAGTGTCAAAAACATACTTATACAACTCATTCAAATCACATTTCTACTTCAGTAACAAAAACAAATTGTTTCTGAATATTTTGCCAATTCCATTCTTCAGTGAAAAAAATTTACTGGATTACCCATTCTAGTAGTTATTAATTTTGGAAAAGAAAAAAAAAGGAGTGTTAGTTTGAATACTATATAACCATTAGCTACTTTATTAAAAATTGTATAGTTTTTCCTAATAAATCTAATTGTGCATCTTTTTAATTAAGTCAAATTTATTGCTTTTAATTGATTTATTTGATTGAATTTGTGCACTCATATCTATTTTGATTTAATTATACCTATATATCTTAAGAGAACATCGTTCTTCCAATAGTCAAAACAAATAAATGTTTTCAGGTATTTACATACTCATCATGCAAATAAATGGAAGGAGCTTTTCAATTAATAGCAGTCAAATGAAGTGAAATTGATTAAAATGGTATACAGCCAGAATGCAATAATGTGAGACAGACAAGATAAATAAGATCTTTATTTATATGATTCACTAATTTTCAATTTTTTTGATTAAAATAAATTCTAAAGAAAAATAAATTTAATAAATATTTTAATTTATTTTACTACGGTTCGGTATTCAAACAAATTAATTTTTTGTTGAAGAAATAAGAAAAAAGTATTATTAATTAAATATAATAAAGTTTTATTAATTATACTAACGAATCATTATTAGCATTGCTATCAGTCAGAGAAAAAATATAAAAACTTAAAAAGAATTACTCCAAATAAAACTAGTGGTGCTACAGAATAACACAGACTTGTAGTATAGTTTTCTTATTTCCTTGAGATGGACTGGCTTGACGGTCTTGCCCTATCCTCTTGGAAGCTGTCATCAATTACTGCTCAAAGTATTATATTTTAAAATTTTCTCAATTTTTCAGTTTCCTAATAGTAGAACTGAAATTTTACTTTAAGAATGTTAAAGAGGAGTAAACCCTCATCCTAAATAGCAATTTTCATTCCCAAATTTTTGAGCAATTTTTAAGAAAATGTTGTTTAAGTGTCATTGTAAATGCGAAATTTGAAGCTCTTTTCCACAAGAATCTATTGAGTTTTTGAAAAACATCATTTGAAGTAATTTGAATTATTGAAGTATAAAACAACTTCAATAATGTAAACACATCCATGGAAATGTGCATATTAATGGCGTGAGATAAATTATGGACATGAAAGAAAATAAGAGTAACGTACAATAAAAACTCAGATTTTGTCACTGGCAAGAGAAGTTTGTCAGCATTGACAAATCTTATGTGTCATTTCTCTACAAAGCTCATGACAGACCATCAAACCATGAATAATATAAAAACCTTACCATAGATCTATTAGGTTTTGGCAACCTTTAATGTCTACTGAATCAATATGACTAAATTTGCTGGCAGGTTAACAGGTTACAATTTACATTTAAAAAATACTTTCCACACAAAATCATTAGAATTTTATTTAAAAATACATTTATGTCTATTGAAAGATCTGGAGATGAGGTCACTCTGTATATGTCCCCAACTTCCTTTAAACATATACAATGGTAGTTTTTGGAACATATTTTTGCTTGAAAGTTTCATGACAAGTTAAAAATATTAGTTACTGGATATTTTTTCTTGGGGGAAGGGGAGGGGTAATTACCCTCATTTCTCTCTCCATGAATTCGTGCATAGTTATGTCAGTTTTATTTATCATGCTAGTACATTTTTCTCCTTCATTTCCTGGATTTTTACCTAATTGCACTGAATACTACTGAAAAAAATGTTGGATGCATACATATAATTATCAGTTCCAAATAACAAATTTATCAAATATATTTGAACAATTGTAAATTATTACTATTGAATGAGATCCAAGATTTCTATATACTAACATGGTTGAGAGGGAATTGATCTCATTGTTGAATTGAAGTTTTATTAAGAAGAAAATATATACAGTTTATAGTAACTCTAGTTACTTTCAACAATTCTTTTAATATTATTATATATGTTTTGCAATTGCTTAACAGAACGCTTCACTGTACTGACAGAATTGAAATTATATACAAACTTTAACTATTCCTCTTCTTTTTACTTTCTCGCTGCCGCTTACGCAGTAGAGAGAAAGTTTTGTCATACTGCGTGAAAAAATATGTAATGCTGCCGCGAATTTTCGTCAGAAAAACTAATATTGTTGGGCCCTGGTAACAAAAAAGGGGATAAATCCAATTACTAAATTTAATAAAATCCTCTAATGTAGCCAGAATTCATGTTTTGTGGCTCACTGATACCGAAAAATCGATTGACGGGAAACCGCCTATCCGACTGTGACTATGAAAACCACTAGCGGGTAAACCATTCAGCCGATTTTCTCCAAAACTGATATTCTCCAATTGATTTGACTGATGTCGCATATTCTTGAATTTTAAACTGATATTTTAATTTTGGGGGTTACTTTACATGAAGCCCCTGAGACCTTTTCAAAATTAAAAAATAAATAAATAAAAACACTAACGTTTTTAATTCAATTTGGTTGTTGGTTAGTCTAAAGAATTTTTAAGATAATGGTGCAGGTTTTATTTTCGTTAAAAAAATTTTTCGATAATTGCAAGGATTCAAATTTTTTCGGTGTCTTCCTACAACTTCAATTGTGAAGATACAATTTTTTCTTAATTAAATGTGTTCATCAAAAACAGGTCTTCAAATAGGGTCACGTTGAATTTTTCGAAAATAAGTATTTAATAGTGTTGTGTGTGTGTGTGTGTGTGTCTGTGCGTGCGTGTGCGTGTGCGTGCGTGTGCGTGTGCGTGTGCGTGTGTGTGTGTATTTTAGCGTCAAACAGTTGCCCGCTTTGAATTTCCTGCGCTTCGCGATCCTAATTTGAGAAGTCCATGGAAGCAGTTGGATTCTACGTAAGTTAGAATTTGTACATTATTTCATTATTTCATATTCATTTATTAATTAATATTTGTTCATTTCTAGAATTCGAGCTTTTGGTTTACGTTTACAAATTAATATTTCAGAAATTATTTAAAACCTATTTGATAATCCATATTTTTTGCTCCTATTGCGAGGATTGTATTTGATTTCTCAATGCAATGATAAATTTTCTTTCAAGCAATCCGCGAACCTTAATTGAAATTAGATCTATTAGGTTTTATCTCTTAAAAATACGATTTAAATGTAATCTGAAAGAAAAAATGATATCCTTCGGAAAATACCAGATTGGAATGCGACAATGACATTTCGCCCCACGAGACGGCAGCTGTAGTTCTGTGAATTCCGTCTCATTGTTGTGTCATGAGTTTGCTGAATGATATGCAGTTATAATTGTCGAAAATGTGCTGATATTTGCTGGAAAATATTTAGTGTTTACATTCAATGTTTTACGATTTGTAATGAGTTTTACAAAAAATAATGTCTGAGATGTGTTTATTTGGAGAGAAATTGAGATATAAATAGTTTTACGTAACCATTACTAAGAGCGAGAAATTATGTGCTGTTTAGCACTACTAGTTTATTAGTATAAAAAATATATAATCAAAAACCCATTCCCTTAGAACAACATTAGATGTATAAAGGTAAAATATGAAAATCATGCGTTCTTAAATATCTTATATCTATTAAAACTGGGTGCAGGGGAATACAAATTATATAGTTTTTTTGTTGCTTTATAGTCGGCTACTCGGATTTTCCTGGACGGATAGTACCCATTAAGTACATTACGAACACGTGCCAAAAAAAGTCCTGATGAAGCTACATTGCATAATACTTTTTTTTGTTTCCGGTGTCAAGGTTCGAGCCTCCGTCGAAACGATGCACACAATGGTAATTTTTTATTTACACTTCTAGGAAGAAGATTGTGTTAAATATTTTTATCTACAAATACTGTGCACACAGTGTCACAACATCGAAGTGTCCTGTGCTGCAAGTGGCGAGAGACACTTGCAATGCAACTCCCTTCAAACATGCAAACAATTTTAACGTGGAACATTTATGCTGGATGGTGATTGGAAAATCTGTAACGGATGGTGTGTAAAAAGAAAGGACGATGCCAGTGGTGAATTCTCAGATACACTGCGTATACCGCCGGTATACCTAGTAATTCGAAGTGTATAATAAATATTTAATAAGTTTGTCAATCCTCTAAAATGAGATTTTGAAAGCTTTAAAACAGATGCGAGAAAATAACTCTGTTTTACTACCAAGAGCCAGTCAGTCTTCCGTAAGCGCTATGAAGTGCGTGAATTTCAAACAGTTTTAATTGCTGTCCAGAGAATTCGCTCGGCGCAGGCGAAGGCACCGCATGCCTGCTGCGATAACCTATGCCTCCTCATGTTTCGAGGGCGGGGAGATAGGAGGATGCGGGTCTGGACGATCGGTAGGCACCGCAAAATATTGCGGTGAGCAGTCCTTCTCTGGTTGTATGTAAGTTACTCTTCTCTCAAGTTTTTGTGAAAATGGAATATGCTAATGATCCAGAAGTTAGTGAATTGTGTAATATTCCGACAGAAAAATTATTAAGGACGGAAATTGAAGGTATTGATTGGGATTTCAGGAAAGCTCAAAATAAAAGACCACGGTAGAGGCAGCTTCCATAAAGTGCGGTATACTTGAAATAATGTTCAGGCTTCGCCACTGGACGATGCATTTCAAATGTACAAGTAGAACAGACGATAATACGCGCATTTCAAATGTAAAAGAAAACGGTTTTAATGCAGTTTTCCATTTATAATAAACAATTCTGTGCTCCATTGAAAATGAACGGTGTACCATTGGCTGATGTCAAGGCAACAACATTTTTAGGTCTCTCCATTCAGTCAAACCTTAAATGGAACGTCCATTTAAATGAATTGAACACAAAATTAAGTTCATTATGCTACGCGTTCAGAATTCTTGCAAATTCAGTCAGCCTTCATACTGCTCGTTGTGTATACTTCGCGAATGTTCATTCCCGCCTGAGATATGGCATAATATTCTGGGGAAATACATCTTATAGCTCCCAGACTTTTAGATTACAAAAACGAATTGTACGAATAATAACAAATCCCACCCACGTGATTCATGTAAGCCTCTCTTCATTAATCTAGGAATTTTACCATTACCGTGTCTGTTTATTTACGAATCAGTGGTTTTTGTCAAAAATGACTTGCTTAAGGGCGGGAATATATTTTCAGAAAATGCCGATGTCTATTACTATAACACTCGACGTAGAAATCATATTTCATCAGGTGACAGTATCAACAGCTCATTACAAAAAATTCACATATAATACATGTACATTATTTTACAACACTTTGCCAGATGACATTAAACGATTAAATTCGATAGAAAAGTTTAAATCCCAAGTGAAATCGTTTCTTCTGCATAACTGTTTCTATACAATTAGAGACTATACTGAGCATCACAAGAAAAGTAACATTAATTTTAACAATGTTACATAATGCATTTGGACTGTATAAATGTGTATAAATAACCTGTAACAAGTATTGTACTACAGCCTCCGGGTTAATGACCCCCATCTCGAGGTTTTTCGTCCAGTTTCCCTGATCCATTGAGCAAATGTTGAGATGGCCCCTTGTGTTGTTTCTGAACATAAATGTAACTTCATTTTCTGTGCACGTCTTCGAGAATTCAGTGGAAAATACAATTATTCAAATTATCGTTTCCATGTTGTCGCGGTAGTAGTGTAGTGCATCTGAGTGTGTGTGTGTGTGTGTGTGTAAGAGGTGTGGATAGGACAAGGAAGAGGAAGGAAAGGTCGCGCGCATTTCGGGGCCCGTTTGTTTGGGTACTGCTCCAGCATTCACGTAGTGTGGATCAGAGCTGCCGGCCGCTGAAATTCTCCTCCAGACAGCAACTGAAGTCGATCAAGCTGGCGTCGACCTAGTGTCGAAAATCCTGCCACTGTCGGGACCCGAACCTAGTACTTCCCGATCAGCAGTGAACCCGTACCTCCCGACACTGCAGTGACATCAGTTGACACCCTAAGCATTCTCTCTCGTTTTTGTTAATAATAATGTTTATCGAATGTAAAGAATTAAATAAAAAATAAATGAGTGTATTTCCATTTATTTACATTCATTCATAAATCATCGAACTAAGAGGTGCTGGATCTAATGTGATACATAATAGGTAAATATTAATTATAATTAGTATTTTCTGTCTTAAATTGGACTATCATCTTACCGGCAAATGTTGCTCAGGGCTTTAACTGATTGTCACTGCAATGCTTCTGACCGGGAGGCTCTAGGGTTCGGTCCCGACAGTGGCAGGATTTTCCTCAATAGCCAAATGGTTAGATCGATTTCATTCCTGGAGGAGAATTCTAGAGGCTGGCTCCTCTGATTGGTTGTTTTCCGTGGTTTCTCTGATCAACACTGGGTGAATGCCGGGGCAGTACCCTAACGAACGGATCATGGACCGCACCGTACTCTAACAAACGCACCGTGCGCGATCTTTTCTTCCTCTTTCTTGTCCTACCCTCACCCTTTACTTGCACATACTTATACTTACATGCCAAAGAGGGGTGTAATATCACCATCTCATTCCGCCATAAAAACTACTACACTTACGGGACTAATGACTATAGCTGTTAACTCGCCCGGACTCATCAATCATTGACTGTCATTCTTAATGTCATAATGAATATTGTATACTGTATACAAGATTTAAAATGAAGTTTAAAGATACTACCACGGGCAAAAACAAAAATAACATAACACGTGCAAAAACATATAAACCGAAAATAACATAATTATTACTTTTAAAAATCACGAAACGATACTGCTCCGGAAGATATTCTTTCTATGAACATCTATTGATTCTTAAAGTATTCTTTAACATAAAGTATTCGTCTTTATCTGAACTGAATATTAAAGAAATGCACCGCTCACTACAAAGTCAACTTCCATTGAGTTAGTTCATAAATTTGAAGATTTTTCATGGTACAAAATGCGGGACTATTGCAAATATATAAAATAATTTTAGAAGATTTCGAGCCGATCCTAACGGCAAACATTTGCTTTAATCGCGATTAAAAAATAGTCAAAATAAACAGTAGAATTCTTTTCACTCACAAAATTATTATTTATTTTGTTTGATTAAGATACATTAAGCAAATATTCCATCGTTTTATTCAGTTTTGTGAACTGTTTAATTTCTCAAGAAAAACTAGACGTGCTACAAAATGGCACAGATTTTCTCTATTATAGTTTTCTAATTTCCTTGATGTGGACTGGTGCTGTACCTCTTCTTGTCTTGTCCCTCCTTCTTGCCAGCTTCCATCTATTACGGCCCAAAGAATTATTTTTTTTTGTTTGAAAGTTTGACAACTTTTCGGTTTCCAAATAGTAAAACTTTAATTATATTTTAAGAATATTAAAGAAGGCTAAAACGTTGTCCTAAATAGCAATTTCCATTGCAAAATTTGAAGCCGTTTTTAAGATAATGGCGATTAAGCATTACTGTAAATGCGAAATATGAAGCTCTTTTTCACAGGAATCTATTGAGTTTTCGACAAACTTGATTTGCAATCATCTGAACTACTTCCACTAACAAATGCTTTAATGTATAAAAATTCATGTAAATGTGCATATTAATGGGGTGAGAGATATTTCAAAAGCATTATATTTGAGTAATTTTTTAAAAAAACAAAAGAACACATCAAAATGAACTTTACGTCATATTAAACAGTGCAATTAACACTATACACTGGGTAAGTTTGAAGAAAAAATTTGGAAATTTTTTGAGAAAATGTCGTTTGAGCGTTTCTGAAAATGCAGAATTTAGAGCTCATTTTTATAGAAAACCTTTGAGTTTTCGAGAATCTTTATTTGACATTATTTAAATCACATGTAATCATAATTCTAAAGTGAAGAAATCGCCTATAGTATAAATATTTTAGACGTGAGAGACAAGTCAAAAAATTACATTTTTGTAATTTTTGAAAAAAACAAAAGAATAGTGCAATATGGTGTTTATGTATTCAGACAGAATTCTTTTGGTACTATACCTACCAAAAATTTAAAGAAAGAATTTGGATCCGTTTATGATAAAATCTTCTTTTTGTAATTTTAAAAAATGCTAATATTGCAATCACTTTTGCACGAAAACTACTAGAATTTTCAAAAAAAATTTACATGACCTTAATGACCGAATTATTTTTAAAATAGCAGTACTTGAAGTGGAACAAGATTGATAGGGGAATGTTCATATTGGCAAACTTCTTATGAATAGAGAAAGCGTGAATGTTTTTGAGAAACCCATGGAAGGACGTTACACAGTCACAAACTTTCCGTAAAAGGTGGCTCAAAAACATACAGTTCAGTTTGAATCTCGATATCGATTTTCGCAGCATTACATAACTTTTTCTTTACGAGGAAGTAAAACTGCTCTGGTGTTAGGTGTCGATTCTCCATTGGTGATCTGCTGTTAGTTTAATTGATTTTTAATTTTACTTATTTTTTATTTTCATTGTATTTTTGTTTTTCAATTAAATACTATCTCATATCTGCGCTGGAAGTTATATAAAGCTGCGGAGTGGATAGGAAAGATAAAATCGGAGCAGCTATAAAATGTAATAAACTAAGATATATGATTGATTCCGGGCGCGTCAACTACTATGGTCATTAGACCCGTAAGTGTTTTCGCTCGGGAGGTAGCGGTGGTCTTCCCCCGCTGGATGGCCAGATCCGGCGTCGACCTACCGTCGACTAGTGGTTTTTTTTCAACCCGGTATCTCCCACCAGCGGGGCACCGCCCCAGCCGGGACAAGTTTTAAGTTCTCGAACAGTCTCCCGGCATGTGTGGTAGTGTTGTGCATGTTAGTGTGTCTGTAAAAGGGGAGAAGATAGGACCCGGAAGAGGAAAGAAAAATCGCGCGCGGTCCGTGGCCTGTTTGGGTACTGCTTCAGCATTCGCCTGGTGATGATCGGGGAAACCACGAAAAACTACCGATCAGAGCAGCCTGTCGGCTAGAAGTCTAGAATTATCTTCCAGATAGCGACTGAATTCGATCAAGCTGAAAAGCTAGTGTCGAAAATTCTGCCTCCGTCGGGACTCGAACCTAGGACCTCCTGGTCAACGGCACTGCAGTGACATCGGTTGATGAGCTGAATCGCCGCTCCTGGTACTAAGATATAGCGAAATCAATCTACATTGAAGAGGTTTCAATTACGTTTCCTTATTGCTAAGTTTATTAAATATATGATCATATATTTAGATTAAAACATTATGTCCGTTGATACTTGGCAGCTATGATGCTGCCATCTAATCGGGAGCTTTATTGATGTCACGATAGTGACTCCTGATTGGGTTGCAAAGTTTTAGTTGGCCAAGTGTGAACGGGCTTTATATTTTAATCGCAGTTGTTGTAAAGCGTTGTATTCTTGATTTGTGTTTAATGTATCATTCAACTTCATTAAGAGGATTTCTGATATTAATAGTTCTTTTCTGATGAAAAGTGCCACCCAATAAAAACAATTTGAAAGCAATCTCGCGATTTACATTTTAGAGAAGACATTTAAAACACACACACAGATATATATACTTCGAAAACGTGTCACATGCGACCTAAGAGAGCGAGGGAAAGGAGTATTTTGAAAGCGCGCCAACGCGGAGGAATATTAGGAATGCTAACTGGAAATTAGATCAAGAGAGACCGCCACAATAGACCGAGGGCGAGACCGGTAGTCAGATGAAAGAAAAAGGTCTTTCTGAGGTTAGCAGCTGAACTGGGCAGACGTATTGAAAACGGCACGCCAGGAATTGATATTGCAGCGGACTTCAGATTTGCAACTTTTAGAAAAACTCTTCAGAAAGATAAGAAGAGGTAAATATTCTATTATAAATTGATTTAAACGTAATCTTAGAAGAAAGATAATAAGAGACGTTATGAATTTATAATAGGAGAATTAGGGAGAGGAGTTTTGAATAGATGGCAGTAATTAATAGTTGCATTCATTTCTCTTTCCAGTTTATATATATGCTCTCTTAAAGTTTGTGCTCGTATAAAAGAGGGTGATCTCTGGATCCATTTCAATTCTGAATATCCATTAATCATAATTGGAAATTAAGTAAAATTCATATGAGAGTACGCAAGAATATAAACCTTGAACGAGACGAAGAACGCGTTTCTGGTGGGCAACTGCGTTCTCAACCCGAGGCTCCGACGCTTCAAGGCCGAAACAGCTCCGAGGGAAAGGGTAGAAGAAAGCACAGCTGACTTCCCGACGCGACCGAGAAGAGAATAAAGTAAGGTCGTACTAAATGAACTGTTTTTGTAGGGATAGGAGTAATTCATTTTAATCAGAAAACTTATTCTGAATCCGTTACGTAGAAAGAAAGGGAGGGTAACATATTTACCATGCGTAAAAGATAAAGAAAGTAAAAGTACATTTGTTTCCGACTTCTAATACGTGAGAACAGAATCAATCTTTTCTTTTAAAAGGATTCGAAGATCTGATATTGTAATTTAGTGATTAAGAGTCTGTGTAAGAGACGAATTATAATAGTAATCATTCTCTGGATTTCAGAGAGAGAGAGAGAGAGAGAGAGAGAGAGAGAGAGAGAGAGAGAGAGGGAGAGAGAGAGAGTTTCATTTTTGTGAAAGCAATGTTAAGTCAGAAGTACTAGTTTTGATTTTCAATGTGTTTTTCTTTCATTTTTGTATAAAGTAATATTTTAACGATTCTTAGAATTTCTGAAAGTGTGTGTGTGTGTTAAAAAATTGGGTTGTAAAGAAGAGTAAGAAATTGTGTATCGAGTTATTAGTGTGTGTGTGGGTTTTTCTTACAGACAGTCAAGAGTATTCTGTATTTGATTTTTCTGTGTGCCATTTTATGTATCTGTCACAGCAGCAAATATTTCTAGAATATACTGAATTAAGTGAAAAGTGATTCTAACTCGAGTTGTGTGTAATTTTGCATCCAATCCAAAACGATCTTCACGACCCTGCCCCCCATTCTTTTTTTATTTATTGTGTCCACACTGGGACGTCTTACTGAGCTAGCTGACCATCTGGCGAATTGTGTTCGCCACCCCCCAAGACGTCTCAGGTCGGGTGCTGGCCTTACGGCTTGTAACCGGATGTGTGGCTCACAATATATATATATATATATATATATATATATATATATATATATATATATATATATATATATAAACTTATGTATTAGTACTTAAGAGCATATATGCCACCATATGCTCTTAAATTCAAAATATATTCAGTTGTTACAAATATGCATAATTCGATTTTGTTTACTGATTCCAAACAAGAAATAGATTTGCGTTTTTATGCATATCATTATGTTTAAGGCAAAACAGACAAACATGCAATATCCGCAGCCTGCTCACGGGCTTGGGAAGGGCAAATGAAAAGAAATCGGAAGTAAATTGTTCCGCTTATTGGAAACCGAAACAAGGCCAATGACTATGCGGAGGTGGGGAAACATGTATAAAACGCATGCGAATAGGAACTCATCATGCGGGTCCCACTCAAGCGAATTCATAAAGTACTCCACAATTGTCATCTTGACCGTTCTAATTACGATAGTGCACGGCGATGATTTCCACAGGAGGAAAGAGGAGAAGGTGAAGTATTCAGTGGATAACTATTTGTTACTTGAATAACAGCGTCCCAAACCCTTGTAGCGTTGAACGGGATGATTAGGGAACGGAATTTCTTGTAATAAAAAATGCAAAATATGTTCATATATATGGACATATTTTTTCCAAAACATGTAAGAAAAAATAGAAAATATGCAAAATAAAAATTCTTTATTGTGTTTAAAATTGCTCTCTACAAGCATGTTCCGACCATAAAACGTCACTGCACATTTCTTAATAAAGATTTTGTGGAGTGTTTGAAAATAGTTCTGTCTCTACTGAAATAATTGTATAGTAGACTTCACCACATATAAGAATTTTATTCGAAATATAAAATACGTTCATGGTACATATTATAGTGTTTACGAGGAGCCGGTGTACAAGTGAGTAGTAGTACCGTGTGGCGAGTGATGGATCCCAGTGGTGGGAGTAAAGAGGCATTTCCTCCTCCCTCATCAATAAATCGAACGCGATAAGACAATTTTCTGTAAAAGATATTCGTTAGTTTTCAATCGAGTGACGAATTTGCTGTTTGAAACATGTGCAAGCACGTGGTTGAAATTACTTTTGTTCATAAAAATCCGCTCATCCTTGACTTCGAGTACGCAGTAAGCGGGGAGGGGGGAGGAAGTTTGACAATTCATGGCGAGAATATGGTGGTAATTTCGTTTTGACGTATAAAGATATTAAAATGTAGGGAAATATGCAAGAAATATGTCGTAATAAGTAAAAATATATAATTATATCAAAATATGTAAAATAAAAATAGTTCTAATTCATTCAGAATGTCTTGTAAACTCTAACAAATATAATTGAATGCAAGTATCTAGTTCCTATAATAACATGTAATTACATGGAAATCCATTCCCTAGTGATTATTCTTGGACATTCATTCACTGTCTGTTAGTGTCTTCGTCAGTCAATGCCAGTGACATTGTCTTTTATCCCTACGGCCAGGCGCTCAGCGTCGTTACTTCCCGGAGTTCCCAAACGATCACCCATCCAGGAACTCGCGGTTACTCGAGCTATTTAACTTTCGTGACTTCAGGGAGCTTGGATAATTAGTTCAGCTATTGGCGATGGCTAAAGAGAGGCTCGGACTCATACTTCTACATCATATACGATACTAGCTTCTCAGCTAGGTCGAAGTCAGTTGCTGTCTGGAGGAGAATTCTAATGGCCGGCTGCTCTCATCGGTAGTTTTCCCTGGTTTCTCCGATCAACACTAGGCGAATGCCGGAGCAGTTCCCTATCAAAGGGGCCACGCGCGATCTTTCCTTCCTCTTCCTTGTCCTAATCTCACCCCTTACACACACTAACATGCACTACACTACCACAAACGCCGGGAGACCGGTCGGGGACTTAGAGCATATCCCGGATGGGATGCTGCCCCGCTGGTGGGAGATACCTGTTTTAGAGAAACCACGCTAGTCACTATTCTTTTGATATCTTCACAATTACAAGAATGATTTTGAAAATATATCACACGTAATAAATATTTACATTTCAGATGTATTTATACGTTATTATATTTGTGAGTAAAAGTGCTTCAAATGATTTATCGTGAAGTTACTTGAAAACGTAGTTTCTTCGAAAACGAACCCAAAATGACGCATTTTCAGAATTGCTCAAACATTTTCTCAACAACGGCTTAAATTTTTTTAACGAAACTTTGTATAGAAGACCGCGTTTTACTCTACCACAATAATATTAAATTTACATTTCTATTTTTTGTTTGGGGACTGAAACATTGAGAAAAAGTGAAAAAAATTCCTTTAGGTAATAGATGGCAACTGAGAATAGTGTGGGTCAAACCCGAAAAGCGGTAAAAATATGGCATTACTCCTATTTCCGGGCAATGTCTTTTCGAAAATTAAAAAGAATGTAACACAAGACTTGAAATTTGATGATAGATATTTGTTTTCTTGGATAGGTACAGCTTAACGCACTGAAAAATTGGTCATATTTTGTATTTTGTTCCTCACTACAGGAGAGTTGTACTTAATTGCAAATTACAATCTCGAAAGCCCTATTTTTTTAATACAAAACATCTACTTTTAAACATGAAAGTAATATTTAAATGTAAATTTTAATTGTTTATAATGACACTGTTAAACAGTGCTATATCTCACCGTTTCCTTCATAACCCAGAAAGTTTCCAAGATTGTCAAGTTATGTTTCTTTTATTTCAAAGCCACATAACACATCTACTAATATGACCACAATCAACACTCTAGACAGATTAAAATATTTTTAACTACTTCTTAAATTTGCAGAACACATTTTCAGTGTATATTTCCCACTAGCTGGTGTACCCGGCGTTGCTCGGGTTTATAGTAAATTATTAGTCAGGGAGAGGAATTCCATTTTTTCATTCCCTGCGGTGGGGCCTACTATCTCTTCTGTTGTATCCCTTCTCCGCCCTGCTCCTCCCTGCCATGCTCTGCACGGCCACGCTTCGATAGCCCTGTCTTCTCTTCACCTCCATTTGGAAATTTCCGGTCTACCTAGCTCACTTTTTCACAAAAAATTATATTTTTCTTATTTGGGCTTCCAGCTCCTAAACTTCCTTCACTTTATAACTAAAAACAATAAACAATTCTAAACTACAGAATAAAATACTTGTAGACTCACGTATATTTTTTTGTGGAGTTTCACATATTACTTCCAATACTGTCAATAAATTGTCACATTGTAAAACTTACTCTTTTTTATATTTTGTCTTCTCTTGTATTCATAAACAAATATTTGAAATTTATCTGTCAAATCGTGACCTTGAAGGGACTGACTGTTTTAAGCGAAGTTTAACATGCCAGAATTCTCGCACGGAGACGCTAGAAGATAGATATGGAATATGAATGTATATGTCAAAACGTAATTGACGAATCATAATCATAAAAGTAAATGAAAGTATTAATATTGAAAGTAATTGCCAGTACTTATAATTATTTTGAAGACGAAAAATAAGTTGAAACTACGTGTAGAACAAAACTTTATTTTTTTATGTAAATCAATTAATCATAACATTAAAGCATAAGAACAATACTGATCCATCAACATGTACATTGTGGGTACACACTAAATTGACAATCTTCTGAACAAAACCATATTAGCTTCATTATTTGATCTCAAGTGCTACATATTAAGTATCTTGAAATGTGAATAACAGAAACCAATTCATGTGTTGGAAGCAATTGCAATGCAAAATAATAGCACAGATTATTCTCAATATGTAAGTGATCATTGCTTAATTACATACTACTGCACTAATCTTCTGCACATAATGAAAAAAAAATCAACTGGATGAAACCAAAACATACAAACATTTTACATTTTACCAATTTGAACATGAGAACTGTGTAAATAGTCCAATTGTGAGTGCTATTGAAAAGCAACTCACTACGTAAAGAATTATTTACATTTGCATCCTTCCTTGCAGAATTATTTTCAATAGTGCGAGTGAGAACTTCAGCAAGTCGCACTTCTCTTAATAGCCGTTTCAAAACGTTTATAGACTGCCCATCTATTCGCACTTGTATAATATGTTTTGACAACTTGACACTCGCATTGTTTCAAGAAATTCAATGTTTACAAATTTCTGTAAAAGAAGAGGT